>CABHPQ010173867.1:0-22431 GCA_902168405.1 Peromyscus aztecus | reverse complement strand
TGTGTGTGTGTGTGTGTGTGTGTGTGTGAATGTGGAAGCCAGTGAACAACATTGAGCATCATTGCTTAGGTACTGTCTACTATCTTCTTTGAGACAAGATTTCATGAAGGCCCAGAATTTACCAAATAGGCTAGTCTGACTGGCCAATGAGGCCTGGAGATTTTCCTGTCTCCACTTCTGTAGTTGTTTGTTTGTTTGTTTGTTTTTTCTTTCTTTTTGCTCTTTGGGGAGCCTGCCACTCACCTCCCAAATAATCACACAAGACTTATTCTTTCTTACAAATGCCTGGCTTTAGCTTGGCTTGTTTCTAGCCAGCTTTTTGTAACTTAAATTATCCTGTCTACCTTTTGCCTCTGGGCTTTTATCTTTCTCTATTTTATACACCTTTCTTTACTTCTTACTCCATGGCTTGCTGTGTAGCTGGTTGTCTGGCCCCTGGTATCCTTTTGCCTTCTTCTCTCACTCCTCCCTCTTCTCTTTTTCTTCTTCTATTTATTCTCTCTGCCTGGCAGCCCTACCTATTCTTTTTCCTACCTCACTATTGGCCATTCAGCCTTTTATTAGACCAATCAGATGATTTAAGCTGGAAAAGTAACACAGCTTCACAGAGATAAACAAATGCAACATGAAAGAATGCAACACATCTTTGCATCATTCAACAAATGTTCCACAGCATAAAGAAATGTAACACATCTTTAACTAATATTCTACCACACTCCTCTCAAGCACTAAGATTACAAGCATGTGCCATCCTGGCAGGCTTTTTTGATATTGTTTAATCAGGATTCTGGGGACTGAATTTAGATCCTCATGCAATGACTTTTCCAACTGAGGTAGACCCTACTCTGACTTTTTACAGATTGTGTTTTTACTGAAGAACTTGTTTTCTCCCGCATCCTGATTTCTCTCTTATTGAAAATAAAGACAATAAGGAATATAGATCAAATTTGCATATGCATTAAAACATTGAGGAGTGGCTTATCTGTACCTGAAACGATGCTGACAAATAATGGCCAAAGTCTAATAGGACAGCATGGAATCAGGCTATATGTCTTACTCCAAAGGGTGATTCCATGAGCACAGATTGGGAGAGATGCACATTGACAACAAATTTACTTCAGGCCTGGAGTATTGGCTAGTTCAAATACCTCTGAAGTGTCATGCCAGCTTATTACAAAGCTCAAACACCATCAGTTAAGGTGTTTTCACATCAAAGGAGATGTCCATCAATTATGTTAGATATATTATAGGTAAAATATCATGTACTGAACTGGATAGTGCATTTCAAGTAAGATGAATGGTTGATGGAACCAAGATGCTAAACTAGCAAAGACCTATGAAATCTAGAAAAAAAAAGTATAGCTCTGAGCCTGCAACAGTGGAGATATTGTAGCTGTCTTGAAGTATATGTAAACATCCTAATATTTACCATGACTGAGACAGAAGTCAAGTAATTAAAATGTGCTCAGTACCTGCCATGTTCCCAAGCTTGTTTCATGTATATTTTTATAATTTAATTAAAATTTTATAGAAACTTAGCAAGGCAGTGGTTATTATATCTACCTTGTAATTGAAAATCTGAGACACAGACAACTCTAGAAACCTCTTTAAGATAACAATGCATTGTTGTGTACTATAAAGTTACAGTTGTCAAAGACTAATGATACTTTATAGAACCAACTCCTCCTCTTCCTCAGTCCTTGGGGATTTTGAGGCTTTGGATTTTATTCATGAATACAGGGAAGTCATGAAGTCTTATCTTGCTCCATCAGAATATTGGGTCCCTTGACCACATGACTCAGTCCAGGTATGCTGGAGTCATTCTGGGACTTTTGATGGAGACACAGAGGAAGAACTAAGGTTCTAAAAGGTTCTTGTGTAAAGCTAGAGCTGATCATGAATTTTATCACCATATGACAATGGAGGGTGAATGATAAATGATGTGAGTTTGGCATTGGGTTAAGTTCTGGAAGTGATTTAGATTGATCTTCCCCATGTTTGTAAGGATGCTTCCATTATTACCTTAACAGTGTGAGGCTTACAATGCTCTACACAGTCGAACCAGGATTCCTACCTATTGCTGTCTCATTCTTTGTTTTTTGTTGAATACCTTCTGCCCAACTTGGTTGAGGATGCAGACTTAGTTCAGGAAAAGGTTTATGTTAGAGTTCAGAGACCATGTAGAACATTTTATGTCTGCAGGTTGCTGTTTGTCTCTTTGCTGTGGAGAGAGCCCAGTGAAATTATTTATTTTGTGTTTTCACTGACTCTTTTAGTGGGATGCATAGTGATTGTCTTTGGACTATGATTCATCACCAATTATATGAATGTCCAAGGACAAACAACAGGTGTTGGGCCATTGTAGATTGCCACAGAATGTCGAGCATGGGTGCTAATTGCTCATCGGTTACAATGAGTTCTAAGCTTCTTTTCTAAATCATTGCTCCAGGGATTTTATATTGAAAAGGATTTGAAATTCAACTGAACAGAGCATAGGTCCCTGTGCTCTGCAAAAATGATGTCCCTGTAGCCTGAGCTACAAGTCTTGCATAATGTTTATGAACTTTTGCTAGTGAAAGGCAAAAATATTAGAGGTCATAATATAATAAGTGAGAAATATTATTGACATTTTCTTCCCACATGATATTGAAATCTAAATATCATTATTTTAGTAGCTTGTATTTGTCATATTTTACTAAGTATAAGCTCTTTCTCTTAAATCAATATGTTTTAATACTATGTCATAGTGAGTGTCCTCACCGTCAGCTCATTCATCCATAAACCATTAACTTCTCTGGCTCACTCGATAGACCCATTGAAGTTGAATTCATTAGAAAATACCAGTGGTGATAGGATATGAACCTTACAGAGAACTGACATCTAAGTAGATGACTTCATTATTCATATGCCTCTAGAAAAAGTAGAAATATGTTGTATGCAGATAATTGACTTAGACCTGAATTATGCAATGGGTAATAACTCATACAATGATCCTAGCTGTTTTCTTCCCTTCTGCCTCTCCCAAATCTACTGTATCAGGAAATACTGTCAATTCTGCAGTTGTTTTTGAAGCATGTGAGCTGTTTTATAAACTCCCCTGTCTTCAAACCAGTCTCTCACCTTCTCTGGCAATCCTTCTGTATTTTATTCTGCATGCAGCCAATAGAATGATGCATCAAGCAAATAGTTAAGCTCTCTTGAAATTACCTCCATGCTCCCTGTGGCGCTTGTGATAAAATCAAGCTCATACAGTAAATACCCTGAGATATGCTACATTAAAATACACAAAGAAAGCCTAAGCTTATTTCTCCAGCTTCTTTGGCTCTTTCTCCAGTCACAGAACATTTTTCCTCTTCCTAGTCAGTATGTTACAGCCATCACAGCTTCTCTCTGCAGTTCTGACAGACAAGGTCACCAATACCTTGGGGGCACTTCTATCTGCCTTGAAGGCTCCTTTCTTAGATCTCCTATGATTGGCTAAGCACCATGCCACTTGTAACTTGCATTGCATTTCATGAGTGACAGTTTCCAGACTGCCCAACCAAAGCAGTTAATTCCAGTTTTGCTTTTTTTTTTTTTTTGAGACAGGGTTTCTCTGTGTAGTCCTGGCTGTCCTGGAACTAGTTCTGTAGACCAGGCTGGTCACAAATTCAGAGGGATCCACTTGCCTCTGCCTCCTGAGTGCTAATATTAAAGGTGTGCGACACTAACACCTCCCTTTTCCTCATTTATTTGCTTATTATCCATTTCCTATTATAGAATGTTCTCTGGTGTTGGCTTTCTATCACAAAAACAAATACTTGAGATAAATCAAGTTGTAGAGAGAAAAGGTTTGTTTTGGCTCTTTGGCTCACAGTGTTGGAGATTTCAGTCTGTGATTGATTTACTGGTTGTTGTGAGCTTTGGGAAAGCAACATGGTGGGAGTCTGTGGCAGAATAAAATTCCTACCACATGAAGATGCAGGGAACAAGAGCAAGAGGAAGAGGCTAGGTCTCACTATCTCCTTCAAGGACATGCTTCAGTGACCTGACTACTTCCCACCAGCTATTTCCTAGTGTCTCTACCATCTCTCAATGCTATGCTGGGTCAAGTCTTTATTGCATGTACCTTAGGAAACACTTAGGATTCTGACCATAGCAGTTTCCCAGAATCTTAGAAGAGTGATTGATATTTCAAGTCCTCAATATATTTTTGGTTAGTGAGAAAAATCTTATTCTATTTCAACAGAAAAAAAAAAGTTGTCATAGTTTGAATAGTTATGGCCCCCATAGACTCATGTGTTTGAATGCTTAGCCATTAGGCAGTGGCATTATTAGGAGGTGTAGCCTTGTTGGAGGAGGTGTGGCCTTGTTGGACGAAATGTGTCACTGCAGGGGTGGGGGGGTGGGGGAATGGGGGGTGGGGGGTGAGGGGTAGGCTTTGAGGTCTCATTTGCTCGAGCTCTGCCTAGTGTAGCATACATTTTTTTTCCTTTTGCTGCCTGTGGATCAAGTTATGAAACTCTCAGCTCCTTCTCCAGCACCATGTCTACCTTCATGCTACCATGTCCTGCTATGATGATAATGGACTAAACCTCTGAAACTGTTAGCCAGCCTCAATGAAATGTTTTCCTTTTTAAGAGTTGCCATGGTCATGGTGTCTCTTCACAGCAATAGAAACCTTAACTAAAATACCAATAGAAGCATAACACAAAAATTATTCTAGGCTGGCAAGATAACTTAGCTGGTGAAGGTGCTTGCTGCTTTGGCAATGTGAGTTTTACTCCTAGGGACCACATGGTAGAAGATGAGAACTGACTGACTCTCAGAAATTGTCTTCTGATCTCTATATGCAGACTATGGCATATGAGTGTGTCTCCTCAAAATAAATCTTAAAACATTTCAGCAATGTATAATATTATAGTCATATTTTAAATTGTTTGGGATGACTTAGTCAAATGATCTGTGCTGAGTGAATATGATTTTTAAGTTCAAATTTTTTCTTTTTGCTAGCTCATAATGTTTGTGCATACTTAAGAGATACAATGTAATAGTTTGATAGAGGCACATAATGTTTAATGATCAAATTAAAGTCATTAGTATTTCCATCTCATCTCTTCAAATTTTTTTTGTATATTAGGGAGCTTCAAACTCTTCTAGTTATTTTGAGATGTATTATATGATTTATATGATAGTTATCTTTCTATGTTATGGAACACCAGAGTTAATTCCTCCTGCTTAATTATTTTTTGGTTATCATTATCTAGCCTATTTTTAGCTTAAAAATTTCAACATTTATCTCTATATATTGTGTAGCTTTTCTTCAGCATTGGAGTGTTCCTGCCTGGAGGCCATATGGATGGGCCCAAGTCTTGGGAAGCTAAAGACACTTACCAGTTTCAGGAAATCAGAATGGTGTAGCTAGAGTTTTCCTGCCTGGCCCACAGTCAGGACAAATCTCTCTCACCTGCCAGTCCCACAGCCACACAGCCACAACCAAGTAAACACAGAGACTTATATTGCTTACAAACTGTATGGCCATGGTAGGCTTCTTGCTAACTGTTCTTATATCTTAAATTAACCCATTTCGATAAATCTATACCTTGCCACCTGGCTCATGGCTTACCAGTATCTTACATGTTGCTTCTCATGGTGGCAGCTGGCAGCATCTCTCTGCCTCAGCCTTCCACTTCCCAGAATTCTCTTCTCTGCTTGTCCCACCTATACTTCCTGCCTGGCTACTGGCCAATCAGCATTTTATTTATACAGAGTGATATCTACAGCACTTCCCCTTTTCTTTTTTTTTTTAAATGAAGGTTTTAACTTTCACATAGTAAAATTACATTTAACAAAACAATTATCAAGCAAGAATTACAGTTACAATATCTAGTCTATTTATAATAACTAGTTTATTTGTATTTGGCAAAATTAAAGAAGATATCCTATCTATCTTATATTTGTGAGTTTAAGGTTTCATATCTAACTTATGTTTTATCATAACTAAGGAAATTATAACTATCTAGTCTTCAACTACATCAAAGGCCCCAGAAGGATATAATATTATCTGAGAAATGGAAGAAGGACACAAGAACTTTTGGGAGTCTTGCAACAGTAGACAGAGACAGCTGGCAGCCTGGACAGTCACCTAATGCTTTTCTGTAAAGTTGGGCCATCTGTTTTCAGCCCACAGGCCTAGAGTCTCTCAGTCACTTTTCTCTGTGTCCTGTAGAATGTCTGGCAGTTTCCTCTATGAAGCAAGAACCTGAAGAACAATTTTGCCAAGCAAAGTTCAGTGGTCAACTTTCTATGGGTCCTGCATGTCTAGTCGATCAAGCAGTCCAGGCAAGAACAGTTTCTTGCCCAAATAGCTATTTTTGCCAGGAAAAGATAAACTCCATATGGAGTGTCTTTGATGCCCATCCTCCTCTCTGAAGTAAATCAGTGCTGCCAGGAGCAGACATGTCTCACTGTCCAGAAAGTCTAAATTTTTAAAAATATTTTAAATGCCATATTCTGTAGGTCTTTGAAGTGTTTGAAGACTACCTATCTGTCTGAAATATATCTATACATATGTAGAAAGCTAAACTAACATGGCTACAAGTATGATTATCATAGATGACTAATTATTAATCTATTTCTTAATTATCTACTACAATTTTAAATGAGCTGTACAAACATAATACCTTAAACAAGAGTAGAAATAACTCACAGTATAACAAAATTAACTTTAAATTTGTATCAATGAACTAAAATCTATACCAATGTAAAACAAGTTGTTCAAACAAGTTGTTGCTCTTTAAAAATAGGTTCATTAATCTACCCTTTCATCTTATCATATCTATATCATATCCCTTTACTTTTTCTTTAGAAGGAGATTGCATTTATAATAAACCTGTTTTAAATAAAATATTGGTTTTTCTCTGTCCCACACCAGAGGGCTCTTTTGATATGGGACAAAAGAATCTCTTAACCTTCTTTTTTAGCAATATGTTTGGGTTTAGAGAAGGAGTGAGTCAATTCTGAGCCAATTCTTGCTTGATATTGTTCGCATTGGTTGTAGTTCCCTCTTATCTAGGTCATTATCCCTCATTACTCCTGAACAATATTTGATAACCATTCCTTTGTATATAGTCTTGTATTAGGTTAGAACCTTCTTATTTAGACAAAAGGGGGAGATGTAGTGGGTAGCCATTCCAGATTTGATCTGGAAGTTTCAACCCCCACTGAGGCTTTGGTAACTGTTATGCCTACAAGGTGAGGCCAAGAGAGGACCCTGAAGACCCAAGATCCGGATGTGCCAACTCTCTTGGTTCCTGGACCCTGGACGCTGAAGGTAGACCGAGTAGAGAATACCACCGGACTGCACCTTTCCTAGACCCTGTAGCCTATCCCTTCATTTGTAAGTTACCCCACAAAATAAACCTTCTTTTAACTACGTGGGGTGGCCTTAATAATTTCACCAACATCATGGTATGAGACTCACAGGGTCCCTTCACAAGGTTGCCAGAGAGGAGTCTCTTGCCAGTGGAGCTTCCTACAGGTTGTGCAGAAAGTCCCAAAAGTTCAATTTTGAGATTTGTCCATCATACTAGAGTGGGTTATTTGGTGATGCTGCAGATCACCAAGGCCCTTGTAAAAAACCCTAGTAAACCTACTGGTTCACTAAGCTAGACTTGGGTGTAATTTTTTTATTTGGTTTGTGTTTGTTTTACTATCAGGGCCCTATCTGGAATATAAAAAAATTTTTGTTCTCTTTTCTATTAAACATAAAAAGAAATAAAAATACTGGCAAGAACTTTACAAACTATTTTGAATGACTTTCTGTGGTTACATTATGGTTTGTTATTTCTTTGATTTTTTAAATATTTTTCTAATTATTAATAATTTGTATAGATCAGTTTTATGATCAGCTATAACTAGCCATTTACATCCAAAATGGTGACTGTTGGATAGCAAATAAGCAAAAGTCACCTCAATTTGAATGCAAAGATGTTACTTGGAACCAGGAGCTGTCTAAGCATCTAACATATGTGTCAGTGCACTGAAGAGGGCTGTAAACCTTTGACTCATACTGTTAAGTTGTATGATTGCTTTCCTTTCCCGTGAAACTGACTTTCTGATGATGAAATGTGATGTGAGAGGTCCTATGACAAATTTGAATCTGAATTCGATAAGACGACACAGTCAGTCATCAGCCTCTTGGAGCACCAATGCTGTCTTAGTCTGAGAAAATCTAAGCCAGTCAGTCACAGAAGCCATCTGGAGCAATTGTAGGATACTCAGCTGAGCTCCCAGCAAACTTAACCCCAGTTACTCGTCTCACATGAAGCTTTAGAAGTCATATATTGGAGACAAATACTGGATGAGTTCCTGATTTACAAAATCATGAGATTAAATCATGTTATATTTCTAAATAGCCTACTCAACTGACCAAACTGTGGGGTGTTCTGTTGCATAAATTTAGAAAGCATTAGATTTTGTGACTTTAGATAAAGCATCTTTGTATACCTTCTACAATAAAATGCATCCCAAATGTTTACTGAAAGTTGAGATATATATTTTCACTGATGAACCTAAAATTAGAAAATCTTTTTGTAGTGTGTCTGTTTCTCTGACACTTATATTTTAAAAGCATATAATTTTGCCCTGGAAGGAAGTCATGCTTACTAGGAAATAGAATGATAGCTGCTCACTGCACATATGTCAACCTGTGACCCCTGAGTAAGAAATCTTTTACTGAAAACTCCAGGTAGTCGGGGAAAAATCAGAAAAAAATAAACCAAAAGCTATACATTTCTTCTCTCTCTGTTTATATCAACATACTTATAAATTATGTATTATGATACACACAAGAAATACATATGATAGCACATTTTTATCACTTTCTATTCATTCTTGCATATTTGGTGAAATATTTAAAACAATCAATTTTGTATGAAGACTTATTGTAGTCAATGGTGATGTATTCAATAATCACATCCTAAGCACCAGAACATGCCACTCCTCACTTCTAGTACATGATATTAAACTATTTTTGAGGCTGAAATTTGTATCAAATGGTTTACAAAATGGCTTAAATGTATAATACTTACAACATTATTATTGGTTTCAGTATACAAATAAGAGGATTGAAGGTGTTGAAGTCTTTCAATGACCAATGGCAGAATTCAGAACTGCTACACCAATTCAAATAATTTAACTACCATGTGAATCATATACTGTCATTTTTTTCTGTTATCAATGGCAATATATTCTAGGAAATAATTCTAGGTGCTTTTGTCACTGTCAAGCAGCTATAGAGGGAACCTTAGAAAAATTGTAGTGTATAGTCTACTATCAATGTAGGCCATACGACATATCCACTCTCATATATTTGGTCCAGCCTTTAGTCAAATGTCACTGTGTCATGCATGGCTATATAACTGATATAATGGAGAATACAGGTGGAGAAGTAAAGGATATAATATGGAAATGTATTTACAAGGGTTACTCAGTCATAAGAAAATCAACTTGAAGAAGTCCAGAATTTGAAGAAGAAAGAATTAGAAAGAGAAATAGAACAGTATGATTACATATATGTATGTAAGTGCTGTAACAAAGCCATTATGTTTTGTGCTAACACACATACATGCACAAATACACACACACACACACACACACACACACACACACACACACACTGAGATACACACACCAGTGCACACACATACACAGGTTTAAAAAGAAGAGATCAGGAGAATTTCCATCACTTTCCTCATTTCTCTTTATGGACAAAGGAGGAATTTTAAAGGTTTTGAAAACTCTGGATGATTAAAGCAAGTTTGTACCTACCTGTAGCGTCCCTTTCCCATCTACCTAGAGTACTCCAAGATAATGTTCAAAACTGATGGAGTTATTTGGCGGCTAGAAATGAAGGTGAATGTTACATTCTTCTCTAAATCCTATTTTGAGCCTGACTTAATCAAGCAAATGGAACCACAAGGGATGATTAGGCCAAACATACAGGGTTCAGAAAAGATGAGCGAGTAGAGCCAGTGGGGATTTCAGCTTTCATTTGAAGACCAGGGAGACGACACCACCACAACCAAGGGACGGGATGATACAGGTCAAGGCAGAAGGCAATGGACTGTGTGAGAGAAGGAACTGAAGGGAAATCAATAGGCAGGAAAGCCTGGTGGAGACACTCCATAGAGACCGGGAAAAGGAGCAGGAGGGGGTGGGGTGGAGGAACAGGGAGAAAACAGCACAGATATTTAAAGCACAGTCAGGGGATATTGCAAGTAGTTATTAGTAATTCTGGCAACTTTCATGAAAGTCACAATTTGCCAAAATTAATTAAAGTAAAAATTCTCACTTGCTTTGTAAGTACCAGTAAAATTAAACTTAAAATCTTTTCTCATATAGCAGTCTCCAAGGTCAGACAGCTCAACTGAAAATCTAAGTGTTTAACTGCAAACTGTTAATTCTGCCTACGGTTTGCCTGGAAATCCAGGAGGATGGAATACCTCCCAGCTCATTCCATGAGGATATAGTTATTTTAACACAAACAGCAATGCTGAACCAACCAAACAAACAAATAATATAAAAACAGGAAAAAAGACAAAAAGAGAAACATATAAGAAAAACAACAGAAAACACCTATCATTGGAAGGAAACCCCTAGGATGGGACACAATTTACAAACAACGTATCTTATAAGAAGCTAATATCCAGAACAAAGTATCTTTTAAACACAGGTAAAGAACTTGAATAGACTTTTCACTAGAGGGGATGTACAGATAGTGAAACAGGAAGACAGACATATTTATGCCATGCACATTGATCACTCTTACCGTCATTTCACAGCCTTCTCCTCCCTACAACTCTCTCACATGTTAATGTCTATTCATTTTGTTTTGTGACCCACTGAGATTAGCCAGAGCTGTCTGAGTGTCCATGAGATTGCAGCTGTCCACTGGAGCCTGGTTGGATCAGCAGCAGTAGGCATACAACTAAAGATAGTGATTCTCGCCCTCCCAATCAATAACCACTAGTTCAGAGGTAAAGGGATAGGGCCGTATGAATTCTTTCTCCTTTGGCCTGTAGCTGATAGGACCATGTCATATGGGCACGGGGCAGGCAACTACAGTTGTGAATTAATGATTGCAATGATGGTATTGAATATAGGGAATGGCCCTTCACCTATCTTCTAAGAGCTTTATACACTTCCTACCTGCTTTGTTCCCTCAGCTGGAGTTACAGGAAGTTGTGAACAACTCTCACAAAGGACCCAAGTTGGTTCCAAACATCCACGTCAGGCAACTTACAGTCTTCTAAACTCCAGCTCCAGGCAAAACCACCTGTATTGTAGACACCTGTATTCACATGCATATACCTACACAGATATACCTACACACACACACACACACACACACACACACACACACACACACCCCTACTAAAATATAATAAAAACATTTAAACACAAATATTCATAGTATATTAAATGCTTACCTTAAACATAACTTAATATTCTAAAAGGTAATATATCTTTATAGAAACCATTATACATTCCAGAGCTACACATGTCATAGGCAGTATAGACAAGGCAGAGAGAAAGCACTGGATTTTTATTACTCAGCCATACTTTAATGTTTTCTAAAACTGATGCATACCAAACAATGGCATTTTGATTAAATCTTTTTTTTTTCAGCCAGTTTCTCCTGTTCTTTTCTGAGTGTGCTACAGCCATTTCAAAACAGACCACTGTTTTCTTTCTAATATTTAATTTTCCTTCCTGTTCTAGATAAAATGAATGATACATAGAGGCATGCACAACTTCACACCATGTTTTATATTTAAAAGTGATTTTCATGTGACAAAAAGGTGGATGGCTAAACTTTACCACCCAGTATGGCTGCTTTGAAGCTAATTAAAACCTGGTGGCTGCTGAATGAACCTGTGGGTCCCTACAGGGATGGAAATTGCTTCTTTCCAGCTCTATTGACTGACAAAGCAGGTGATAACTTGCTTGTATCCTTTGAACAAGTTCATTAGTTTCCCATAATGGCTGTTGGAGGTAAACACTCTGATATTTAATTAACAGACTGTCTTTGGTGAGCTTATGAACAGTTATAGGTCCTTTTCTCTTCCGTTCATTCCCAGGACCCAGATGCTTTTTATGGCCAGTCTGACTCATCTTCAGTCAATAGTTGTGTGCCTGACAACAACCATTAATAACTATTAAAGCAACTGCCTGTATTTCTTTCTTTTTTCGTGGTTAAAAATAAGATCCCTTTAGTCTTGAAGATTTACTACCTGGGCAGCAAAAATTTTAACCCTCTTCAATCCAAGTTTTCCAATTATATACATATATATATCTGTATTGATGCTGCTCACTGTGAATAGTCTTATATCATTGATTAAAGTAGCCAACCTGTAACTGTTGCTATTTCTACACAGAATGCATACAAGTGTTACATTGGCAAAAGCCCAAATGTCCCCAATGCAGGGGGATATTCAGTGTCAAGATGTACTGTGAGCCTATCATAAGTTTGTTTCTGGGAATATGCTAGGTTTTCAGACCTGGTTTCTGCCCCCAAGGTAATTTCCATTGTATGGGGAAATGAGGGAATATTGAAACACAACACATATTTTACATTTAATGCCAATATGCTTTGGATATGTTCAAGGGAGTGAAGTTAGTAAAGATGTTTGCATATTGGGTATTTGGAGCTTCCACACTTTCTGTATATTACTATTAAAAGGAGGAATGAAGTAGAGACTATTGGAACTTTAGAGGGCTGAGAGAGAGAAGGGAAGTTTGTAAGAGTTGTGTATTGCATGACTGAGTACCTTGTAAGATGCAAAGGTATTGAAGTTCTCCTTCATGATGATTTCCCTTACAGAGTTCTGTAATAGGGCTTAGGAGATGGCTCAATTAGAAAAGTGGTTGCTGTGGAAGTGTGAGGACTAGGGTTCAGACCCCTGGTGCCAGTGTAATTTGCTGGTTGTAGCAATGTACCTATAATTCCAGTACTAGGGAGGTAGAGACGGGGGATACCTGAGGCTTGCTGGTCAAGATGAATCAGTGAACATCAAGTTCAGTGAGTGAATCTGTCCCTCCAAAAATAAGGTGGAGAGATCAGAGAAGAGGACTCTGATGTTCTTAATGTCCACTATATATAAATCAACTACACTTAGCTTTATAAGGCATATGGAAGGTATATGGAATATGACACTAGGTTTTGCACATCATGTGAAAGTTTATTGACATCTTGAATGAAATTGTTACCCTCAGCAAGCTAAAGCACATTAGTGCATTGATCTCTTCGACATTAGAATGCAGGGTAAATGTGTGGTGGATTGGGGGAGATTTTCCCCATAGTCTCAAGCATTTGAATATTTGGTCGCCGTTGGCAGCACTGTTAAGGGAGGTTTAGGAGGTGGAGCCTCGTTGGAGGAAGTATGTCACAGGAGCAGGGCTTAGAGAGTAAAACAACTTGAACCACTTCTGGTTTGCTTTCTCTGCCCTTGCTTGCTGTTCAAGGTGTGAGCCCTCATCTTCTGATTCCTGCTACCTTGCCTTCAACAATTATGGGCTCTAACCCTCTGGAACCATAATCCCTAATAAATTTATTTCATCTATAAGTTGCCTTGGTCATAGTGTTTTATTACATCAATAGAAAATGGCTAATGCTACTTTGGTTGGCAAATGGCAAAGTGTGTTAATAACAATAATGTGATTGATTGACCTTTGCATTCACCCAAATTTGGAAATGATGGGAGATTTGTGAGATTAGAAATAATTTGTTTTTTCAAGAGAAGATTCTCCCAAAGGCACTTGATGCCAAGCCAGACAACCTAAATTCATTCGTCAGGTTTGAGCATATGGTGGATGCAGAGAACTGACCCTTGTAACTTGTCTGCTGTCAGTCACATGTGCACTGTGGCACACACATGTGAGCACACACATACACACACAAATAAATGCAAATTTTTAAAAAAGAGATATTATTATAGTATAGCTACATTTATTAAGAATTGCTTCAGTTCATTAACTGGAGTGAGGGTAAAAAACTTCTTTATGAAGCTGGAAGCTGAAAATGTTCTTTATCCAACAAGCTTAGCCTTGAAATAACCCCTTCAAAGTGAATTTTTCTTTTGGACACAGAAAAAAAGGTCAAGGTTACAGATGAGAAGTTTTGCTTGCTAAATCATTAGCACCTGGATTTTCAGGGAGTTGGAAATCCCTGGTATATTTTAAAGCTAGCAGAGTTTGAATTATAGCTATGGGTTATTTCAGCTAGAGAAAAACAAGAGCATGCTATAGGGCTTCAAAGCTGTGGCCTTATACATAAGGCCAGCATTGATCAGAACACATTAAAGTAGAAAGCAGGTGTTTCTAGACACAGAATGGAAAGGGGAAAAAAAAACATCTCTACTGAGAGTTCAGGTCCTAATTTGAGTCTTGTGAACTGTTGCTGCTAAACTGGATCTGGGGACTAATTGTTGCTACCTCTTCTAAGGTTTCAGAAAGTCTATCATCTAAAAAAACTTAAATACCTCAATTTTTAAATATTATATCCTAGGAATGTCATACAAGTTTAGCATAGTCTAAAAAATCATTATTGGGACCCTAAAAGAACATGTACAGGGCATTTATTAGAAGACTATTAATGTTCACAGTCAATCATTGTTGTATATATGTTGTATATATTAAATATGGGTGATGTCATCTACTTCCTAAAATTTGTAGCATCAACACTGTTAGAATTCCTGGCCACTCCTCCAACTATATGACCACATATGCACTGTTCAGTAGCCAAGAAAGAAGCCTATGTCCAATGTAACCAATGCACTGCATGATCACGTAATCTGCTCATGTGTGCCTTAGCTCTGTAAACCCATATGTGCATGTGCAGGAGAATCCGTAAGAAGCAGATCACAGACCCCTCCCTATCTCTTCTTCTCCTCCTTCTACTCCTTATTATAGTAGAGCTACATTTATTAAGAATTGTAATAATTCTTACACTCTCTTTCTCTCTCTGCATGTGTCTTCCACAGGCCTGGTCACACTATCTTCTGTCCCTCTCCTCTCTCTTCTAATAAAACTCTTGATAGTGAGTTTTGTCCTGCCTCATGACCTTTCTCGCACGGTAATAACTCCACTTGTTAGGTGGAGAGGGTGCTGGTGAGACAGAGAAAAGCTAGAAAAAAGAATTGTTATTATTTTTATTTTTTCTTTTTTTGGGGGGGGGCGTTCCAGGGTGAAGGAGGGGGCCCCAGGACAATGAAAATTTGGATTGCACTTATCTGAAGCAGATCCGACCTGTCCAGATGGATTCAGGCTGGTTTCAGCACTGTGGCTCTTTAATGGTCCTGTTTAAACATGCACAAAATGGCAAAAGAATTTAATTGCCTAGAGAATATTTTTCCATCTGTCTTAGGGTTTCCATTACTGTGATAAAACACCATGACCAAAAGCAACTTGAGGAGGAAAGGGTTTATTTCACCTTATCATTCAGAGAACTCAGAGCAAGAACCACGGGCAGGAGCTGATGCAGAGGCCATGGAGGTGTGCTGCTTACTAGCTTACTGGCTTGCTCCTCATGGCTTGTTCATCATACTTTGTTATAGCACCGAAGCCCAGAAACTCCTAGGCAGGGGGTCCAGAGTTGTGTAAGAAAGCTAGCTTCTCATATGGTATGAGAAGCAATCCAGTAAGCAGCATTCCTCTACCGGCCTCAGGTTGTATCTCCAAGTTTGTTTTTTGAACTCCTATCCCGACTCCCCTTGATAATTTTGAAATAAAGCTGTAATAAATTGTAAGTTGAAATAAACACTTTTCTCTTGAGGTTACTTTTACTCAGTGTTCTATCACAGCAAAAGAAAGTTACCCACAACTCTATGTAACTAAGACAGCTCTCAAAAATTCTGACTCCCAGTCTTCAAGCTACCATAGTTGACACCCAAAGCAGCAGAGCCAAGCTGCCTCTGTCAACTGCTCCCTGAACTGAAGAATCAAGAGCACTGTAAATGCTACTGTTTTATGTTATTGTATTTTAGGATAGTTTGAATTACAGCAATAAATAACTAGAAGTATTTTCTTGAAATATATGGGCTACGCTGGTTTTTCCTTTAGATAGGATGAGAAGAAAAACAAAGCAGATAAAGATACTTGGATGTCCCTGTGATATTGATGTTCTCTCAGGGAGTTCTTTCCACTTCAATTCTTGAACACTACCCTTTATGATTTCATCTGACAGATTCAGAATTTCAGGTTTCAAATGAAGGCCATTGGCCCATTTATGAATTGATGTTTGGAAGGTAAAAGATCAATTTCATTCTTCTCAAGGTGAATATCCACTTTTGAAACACCTTTTGTTGAGTAAGTCCTCTACTTTCCTCTGCATATTGTTGCCACCTTTGTCAAAACCTAGGTGGTTTTGTTTGGTGTGGTATTGTTTATCTTACTAGGTTTTTTTATTTTGTGTGTTTTTTGAGATAGATAGATAGAGAGAGAGAGAGAGAGAAGCAAGAGAATGAATGGAAAAGCATAAGGCATATAAAGTGGTTGGGTGAGTAAGGAGGTAAGAGGATCTGGGAGGAGTTGGGGGAAGAAAATTATAATCAAAAGATGTTGTATGAAAAATAATATATATACACACATGCATATATATATTTATATATCTCAAATCGTTTGACCTAAAAGCTGAAGACTGTACACATTTATCTTTCTCTGTAACTACAGAGGGGGTGGTGCATGAAGCTTACCTTGAAGGAGAAATAGAATGAACATTGCTTCCTGCACCACCCCTTGAACCCTCCTTGTTAATTAGCTTCTCTGGGTCTGTGGTTTGCAGCATGGTCCTCCTTTACTTTATGGCTAATGATCACCTATGAGTGAATACATACTATGTTGTCTTTCTGGGTCTGGGTTACCTTATGTGGGTTAATCTTTTCTAGTTCCACCCATTTGCCAGCAAATTTCATGATGTCTTATTTTATTTTATTTTTTCGAGACAGAGTTTCTCTGTATAGTTTGGTGCCTGTCCTGGATCTTGCTCTGTAGACCAGGCTGGCCTCTTACTCACAGAGATCAGCCTGGCTCTACCTCATGAGTACTGGGATTAAAGGCATGCGCCACCACCACCTGGGTGTTGTCTTTATTTTTAACAGCTGAATAATACTCCATTGTGTAAATGTACCACATTTTCTTTATCCATTCTTTGGTTGAGGGACATTTAGATTATTTCCAGTTTCTGGCTACCACAAATAAATCTGCTATGAACTACACTTTATAGTAGAGTGGTATAGTAGAGTGATATTTGGGTATATGCCCAGGAGTGGTATAGCTGGGTCTTGATGTAGATTAATTGCCAATTTTCTGAGAAATCACCATATTGATTCCACATTGGCTATACAATTTACACTCCTACCAACAGTGGAGGAGTGTTCCCCTTGGTCCATGTCCTCTTCTGCATGAGCTGTACCTTGTGTACCTTCTGATAGGTATAAGATGGAATCTCAGTGTTGTTTTAATTTGAATTTCTCTGATGGCTAAGGATATTGAACATTAATTGTTTCTCGGCCATTTGAGATTCCTTTGTTTTGAATTCTCTGTATATAGCTGTACCCCATTTTTAAATTGGATTATTTGGTTTTTTGATGTCTAGTTTCTTGAGTACTTTATATATTTTGGAGATCAGCCCTCTGTCAGATGTGGGGTTAGTGAAGATCTTTTCCCATTCTATAGGCTGCTGTTTTGTCTTATTGTCAGTATCCTTTGCCTTACAGAAGGTTTTCAGTTTCATGAGGTCCCATTTGTTAATTGTCAATCTCAGTGCCTATGTGATTGGTGTTCTGTTCAGAGAGTTGTATCCTATGTCAATGAGTTCAAAGCTATTCCCCACGTTCTCTTCTATCAAGTTCAGTGTATCTGGTTTTATGTTGAGGTCTTCGATCCACTTGAACTTGAGTTTTGTGCAGGGTTATAGATATGGATCTACTTGCATTTTTCTACATGTTGACATCCAGTTAGACCAGCACCATTTGTTGAATATGCTTTCTTTTTTCCATTGTACAATTTTGGCTTCTTTGTCAAAAATCAAGTGTTTATATATGTGCGGATTTAATTTGGGGTCTTTAATTCAATTCCATTGCATTGATCAATCAGTCTGTTTTTACACCAATACCATGCAGTTTTTATCACTGTTGCTCTGTAGTACAATTTGAAATAAGGGATAGTAATACCTCTGGAAATTCTTTGGTTGTACAGGATTGTTTTGATCTATCATGGGTATTTTCTTTTTCCTTATGAAGTTGAGGTTTGTTCTTTCAAGATCAGAAAAAATTATGTTGGAATTTTGATGGGTATTGCATTGACTCTGTAGATTGCTTTTGGTAAGATGTCCGTTTTTACTGTTAATCCTACTGATACATGAACATGGGAGAGCTTTCTACTTTCTAATATCTTCTTCAGTTTCATTCTTTAAGGACTTGAAGTTCTTGTCTCGTCTTGAAGTTCACTTGCTTGGTTAGAGTTACATCAAGATATTGTATATTATTTGTGGCTATTGTAAAGGGTGTTATTTCCCTATTTCCTTTCTCAGTCCTTTTAGCATTTGCAGATAAAAGGGCTACTGATTTTTTAAAAAAATTATTTTGTATCCAGCCTCTTTGCTGAAGGTATTTTTCAGCTGTAGGAACTCCCTGGTATAAATTTTGGGTTTGCTTATGAAGACTATCATATCATCTGTAAATAATAATACTTTGGTTTCTTCCTTCCCAATTTGTATCCCTTGATCTCCTTAAGTTGTCTTATTTCTCTAGCTAAACTTCTAGTACTATATTGAATAGATCTGGAGAGAGTGGACAGCTTTATCTTGTCCATGATTTTAGTGGAATTATTTGAGTTTCTCTGCATTTAATTTTATATTGACTATTGGTTTGCTGAATATTGCCTTTGTTATGCTTAGGTATCTTCCTTGCATCCCTGATCTCTCCAAGACATTTATCATGAAGGGACGTTGGATTTTGTCAAAGGCTTTTTCAACATCTATTGAGATGATCATACTGTCTTTTTCTTTCAGTTTGTTTATATGGTGGATTACATTAACAGATTTTCTTATGTTGAATGATCCCCAAATCTCTGGGATGAAGCCCTCTTGATCGTGGTGGATGATCTTTTTGATGTGTTCAGTTTGTGAGCATTTTATTGAGTATCTTTCTATCAATGTTCTGGAGGGAAACTGGTCTGTAATTCTCTTTCCTTATTGAGTCATTGTGTGGTTTGGGTATCAGCATGGCCTCATGAAATGAATTTGGCAATGTTCTTTCTGTTTCTATTTTGAAGAATAATTTGAGGAGTATTGGTATTAGCTCTTGTTTGAATGTCTGGAATAATTCTGTGCTAAAACCATTTGTCCCTGGGCTTTTTTTTTTGGTTAGGAGACTTTTAATGACTGCTTCTATTTCCTTAGGGGCTATAGGTCTAGTTAATTATTTATCTAATCTTAATTTAATTTTGGTAAGTTGTATCTATCAAATTCTCTTTATGAGACCACATTTTTTATATTTTTAGGGAGTATAAGGTCTTTATATCTTCATCTCTTAACTAGTGAGTGACAGGAGGAAAAGGAATAAATATCAAAGTGGAAAAACCAATAACATTAAATAGTAGTGATTAAACAGATGAAAAAGTTAGGTGGCCATAGCTTTGTCAGTTTTTTTCCAGGACCTCTATTTTCTATTCTGTTTGTCTCTTTTTGTGCCAGTTCTAGACTATCTTTATGACTCTGTAATAAAATTTGAGGTTGGCATTGCTGTGGTCTTACTCTCCAGAATTGCTTTGGCTCTTAGTAGTCTTTTGTGTTTCCACATGAATTCTAGGATTTTTTTCTAGATTTTTGAAATATTCCATCAAAATTTAGATGGGCAATGCATTAAACCTGTAGATTAATTCTGTTAGCATAAGTTCTTTCATGGTATTAACTGGCAATCCAGGAACATAGAATGTTTTTCACTGTCTAGTACCTTCTGATTTCCTTTTTTCAATGACTTCAATTTTTCTTTGGAGAATTCTTTTACTTTTTTTGGTTAGGGTTAATACGACTGACTTTATTTGGTTTTGGAACTATTATAAATGATGTTTTTTCTCTCTGAGAGTTTATTATTGGTATAAATGTGGTTATTGTTTTTTTAAATTATTGATTTTATATCTTCCAACTTCACTGTGTCTATTAGAACTGAGAGCTTTCTAGTACAATTTAGGACAAAATGTTGAGAGTAGGATAGGGAGGTAGGGGTAGATCTGGGAGGAGTTAAGGAGGAAGTGGGGATGATTATGATTGTATGAAATTCTCAAAGAGTTAGCAAAAATATTTAGTTAATAATCTGACAGTGGTGGAGAAGATGTGGAGAAAGAGAGACCCTCATTCACAGTTAGTGATAAGTAGAGCACTGTGTTGCTGCAGGAGAGAGCTTTCGGAAGGGAGCAAATCTGTAAGTGTTGCAAAAGTGAAAATACTACAGGACTAAGGAGGCTCATGGCAGCACAGACTTTGACTCACAGAGCAGTTAAATGTTGGGCTGTTCTGGTGCAGATCCCTGGAGGGTGGCATCTTGTGCCATTTTTGTCTTCCAGAAATTAGGGTGAGGGTGGTTGGATCTCTTTGAGAGAGTTGGGAAGACACAAGAAGTCACCAAGGAATTGCCAGTTTCCTCAAGTTCAAAAGATGATATGATTAGGAAAGGAACAAGGCAGCATCTTTAAAATATCCTGGGCCAAGGAGATGGAAATGGGATGGTGTAGAGGAACTTATTTGTTCCCTATTGCAAGAATCTGGTGGCAATAAGTGAGCTGGGGTAGGTCACAAGCTAGCAAAGAAAGAAAAGCAAGCAACCAAAACCCACCACATGTCCTCCTAAATCTGAATGACTGAAGGTGAGGCCACTAACCCAATTCTGAATGAGGACAAGAGATTAAAAGTCACAGGCTTAAAGTTAGCTTGAGGCAGTGATAGAATTTAAACTCAGACCTGACATCAGAATGTATGCTTCAAGCTATAACATTATGACAAACTTATGCATGTGAGTTGTAACCAGAAAGAAGCATATATATGAGGCAAGAAAATGTGTTTTCCATGGTGTCTGAATTCTAGGAAAGAAGATTCAGAAAGATGAGTGCAGATGATGCATTTTGGTGGGCATGACCAAACTCAGATATCAGAGGGATGATATCTCTTTATGGTTTTAATTTGCATTTTACCAATTATTAGTGATATTGAGTTTTTCTTTCTCATACGCTTGTGCATTTGTATACGTTCTGAGAAATGCTTTTTTTCCCATAACAGCTGCTTATTTGGTTTAGGATTATCTTCCATTTCCTTCCTGTTACATGTTGCTAGCAGCAACAAGTTGAAGTCTGCAATGGTTTGCTTGTATCTGTCTCATTTTATATGTGTCATCCACTTCCATTCTCTCTCTGTCTGTCTCTCTGTCTCTCTTTCCTCTCTCTCTCTCTCTCTCTCTCTCTCTCTCTCTCTCTCTCTCTCTCTCTCTCACAGTGTGTGTGTGTGTGTGTGTGTGTGTGTATGTACATATGTGTGCACATATATGCTTATGCATATGGTAGCTGGAGGTCCATGATGAGTGTCTTCCTCTATTGATCTCCACTTTGCTTTTGGAGACTGAGTTTCTCATTGAACCTAGAGCTCATGATTCAGTTCTCCTGGATGGAGAGAATCAGTTGTCCTAGGGATCCTCCTGTAGCTTCCTTCCTTGCTCTGGAATTACAGGTACACACTGCCACACCTGGCTTTTTATGTGAATGCTGGAATCCCAAACTCAGGTCTTCATGTTTACTTGGCAAACACTTTACTGGCTGAGCCACTCCTCTGTCATGCATTTGTCCATTTAAAAACAAATCATTGAATTTTTAATACCTTATAAATTCCATATATTAATTTCTTGGTTATATTAATATTTGTAAAAGCCAATATTTTCTCTCACTCACTGGGTTGTCTCTCCAGTGTTGAATGTGTTGTTTGCTATTTGGAATCATTTTATTTGATGTAATCCCATTTGTCTACTTCTGCTTCTGTTGCTCAGGCTTCAGAGTATTTAACACCATTGTAAAGGCTGATGCCTGGAAGCACTTCCCTGAGTTCCAGAGCGATGCTGCTGAGACTCATCTGCTGCTTCCTAAGTGTAACAAGAGGCAAAGATCATGTGAGTCATATGAGATGGACTTACCACCTGTGAAGAACAGTCATGCTTCCTTTTAAAAATTAAAATATGGAAGCAAGGGGAAAAAGCCAAATGATAATTCTTAAGACTTCATATTACTAGAATTTGATGTAAAACATAAATAATTTACTCTAGATTCATCAGTTCAGCCTCACTTAGATTAATAATTAAATTAGTATCATTCAGATACCCTTGGATGACAATGAAAGTGTGCCTTAATGGT
>CABHPQ010173866.1:6860-47183 GCA_902168405.1 Peromyscus aztecus | reverse complement strand
GGAGTTTGCCAGGTTTTGGTGAAAATTGTCTATGTTGTGGAGGCAGATGAAGAGTCAGCACAGCCACCAATACTGCAAATAACAACTAAAGCTAATGTGGATGTGAAAGGAGAGGTGGCGTACACTAACAGTGGGGCTACAAACTAATGCAGCCACTTGGGAAATTGTTCTGAAGGGTTTTCAAAACACTGGAAAAAGAACTGCCAAATGACCCTCCCATACCACTCCTGGGCATATACCTAATCAAATTTTATATTCTTCAACAGAGATGCTTGCACATCCATGTTCACTGCTGCCCTATTCACAGCAGTTATGTGAAATCATCCAGACATGCATCAGCAGGTGAATGGATAAGAAAAATGTGTTACAAATACACAATGTAATATTGCTCAGCTATGAAGAAAAAAATTATAATGAGTAAGTTAACTTGGGCCCAGAGAGATAAGCACCATATATTTTTTTCTCATATATGAAAGCTAGCTTCAAATTTTTTGCTTTGTGTATTCAAGTTGGAGCACAGATGGAAGCCACGGAAGTAGAAAGGGGCCTTTGTGAGGGCACGTGAGGAAGAGAGGCTAATATAATGTATGTAAAATAGAAGTAGTATAGTGGAATAATGGAAGAAGGGAAATCCTTAAGCAGAGAGGGATGTGGGAATGTGGGGAACCCAGAGGAAGAAGAAGACAGACCAAAAGGAAGGGGATATGAAAACCCACATGGAATCCTACATCTTATAACCCAACTTTAAAAAAATGAATGGAAAGATAGTAGGCACATGTGAAAAGAAAGAAATGGTGGGGAGGCTACTGGATGTTAAAGGATTAAGCAGGGTGTGGGTAGTGAGATGATGGAGAGGAAAGAGCATGAATGGATTAACTAAAATTAAGATGTATAAAAAAGGCTATGGAAAACTCTTAGTCAGCTGATTTCAAAATACAACTTTAAAAAAGAAATCTTGGTAAGAACTATGCTGCATTGCTGGGCAATATTACTTCCGGGAGGTATGAGTTATTAAATGAAAATTACAACACAAGGCATGGGATACCTCCCTATGAGTTATTGGTCATAGAGACCCCAGAAGTCTCCAAAAACAGCAGAGGCTATGATCATTGCCCTTGGTTCCCCTTGGTAACTACATGGTAAGACCCTGTTGCTGAAGACACCATTCATTTTAGCTGTGGGGCATGGAGAAATCAATCTCAAATCAATCAGGAAGTCTCTCCCCTGCTGGCTAGATTTCACAGTGCCTTAAGGTACTATGCAGGATTCTGGGGGAGAAATAATCAATGGTCTTACCCAGGGTTGGAGCCTGAATATTGTACTATCTCTCTGCCAGACAAGAAGTACCTACTGGCGCAATGATGGTACAACTGTTACGGGGTAACACACCACTTTGGGACTGGATTTGAGTCAGGCTCCACAGGAGGCATGTTTGTTCACGTAATCCTGGTCCAAACCTATATCTTGGGAGGTCAGAGGCCCTAGGATAGAAACTGCTTTTGTTATTTTGCTAAATGACCATGCTGTCAAATTATCTTTAAAATATTTATGCTAATACCCAATGATTTCTGCTGCTCTCGACCTTGGTCAGAGAAGTTTCTTTTTGCAGTAGAAAGTAGTCAATAGAGAGATGCATATCTGGTTGACAAGTATGGTTGACAAGTACGGATGACAAGAGTCTTAGTGCTCATCCCTAAGCAGGACCATCAAGGCTTAGGGAACATCACTGAAGAGGACACAGAAAGGATGTAGGATCTGGAAGCTGGGGAGGCGTGTTGTGAAATACTATTTTCTGGACATGACAGAGCCATAGCAATCAAGTAACAGCCCCCGTTTACCTGCATAAGACCTACATAAGAATACTAGCCAGCCAGACTAGTAAAATGGATGAGCTCCAGTTTTATTGAAGAACTCTGTCTCAAAAAAAAAAAATAAGGTAAAGAGTAATTGAGGAACACATCTGACACTAACTGCTGGCTTCCACGTACATACATACATGAATAGAAATCTACACACAAGAAAATGTGCACTGATGAGATATGTTTGACCCTGTGAATCTTACCATGCATCATTCTAGAGTTATGACTGCTTTGAACAGTACCCAGCAGGTTCCTAGGAGCTGACTATGATCCCCTACCAGCTGTGTCAGGAGATTATTGTGGTGTTTGCTTTATAGATTATTAGTCTATTGCAGTCTACCGGACCAATATTCTACTATTGGTCCTTCCTCTGACCTCCAGAGATTACAAAATGATCTTCAACAGACTTTGGATGTTTAAATGTGCTAGTATTGTTAGACTTATTTTTTCCCCAGCTGCAAAACTGACTAGGTAGAAATTCTGAAGGCCATCCCCAGGATCCTGGAAAATTTTTTCTATCTAATGTTCTTTTTTTAATGTTAAAACTATCCTCTGTACTATTTCTCTATTTATAGTCCATACAATTCAACTCCAGGCAGGCGGTTCTATTGAAAAATAAACAAACTTGTAAGAAACCCCCGTGGGTTCGGAAATGACCCACTGTGCTGACAGGGCAGGCTGCAGGTGACCGAGCCTATCCAGAGATGTTGGTCATTTACTACAAAGCTGGGGACCCCACAGTGTCTTTGGCCGAAAAACAGCTGGCGTTGGCAGCATTTTTATCTCTTAACAAAAAAATCAAAACCCATGGCTATATAAACTGGTTGAAACTGTCAGTTGGGTTTTTCATCTAATTTAACAGACTCCAAAATATCATCCTTAACTTCTTTTGCCTAATGTGTTTATTGATCTCTCAGCATCCTTGAGGGTTTGGTTGAAAAGTCTTGCTTTTGAAAATGTGATTTGGTCCAGATAGAGCATTCTCCAGCATCTCAGAAACATGTTTGTTTCCTCTTCTCATTGCTCCTTTCTCTGTCTCCTCGGCACCAGGATAAGGTCTTGTGTATTCTTACATGAAAAAAAAGGGGGGTGGGGTAAAAAAAAATAAGAATTTCTTCCTCAAGAAAAGATTTCTCACATCCTTTTCTAGTTTTTCACTTTATCCCATGGTCTCTTTAGATACCACCCAGTTAATGAACTCACAATGAATCTCCTTGCCTCCTAATTAATTAAACCTATTATGATAGACTGAGACTGCACTTGTGTCCATGAGTCCATTCTTCATAATTTTATTTTGACTGCTTGACATACAAAGCTTCTTTCTATAAGTACCCATGGCTTCTGTAAGTACAAAAAATATCTACTGGAAAGTTAGCATCATTCCAAGTCAGAGCCTGGTCCAGACACAAGTAATTACTGTACATCAAGAAAATGGAGAAATTGCCCTTAAAAGGCA
Source organism: Peromyscus aztecus (assembly GCA_902168405.1). Lineage (NCBI taxonomy): Eukaryota > Metazoa > Chordata > Mammalia > Rodentia > Cricetidae > Peromyscus > Peromyscus aztecus. Next base: position 43,868 of record CABHPQ010173866.1, on the reverse strand, counting down.
TCCAGGTCTAATAGGTAGGCAATTAATCAAAAACAACTGAATTTAAGAATATGGTACATGTTGAAGTTTGGATAGGTGGTCCCCAACCACCAGCATGTTAAAGGCTGGTTCCCTAGTGGTCATAGTAGGTTGCAGTGGAACCGATAAAAGGCTATACCTAATGGAAGGTCTTTAGGTCATTAGGGAAATATCCTCAAAAGCAATTTTGGAATATTCACCCCTAACCTCTTTTCCCAGCCATGGGATAAGTAGTTTTGCTGTGCTTTTCACTGCTTGCATGTTGTATTGTCTCTCCCAAGTCCAGAGAGCAAAGAGAACAAACCATTTACAGACTGGAACCTTCAAAACCGTGAGCCAAAATGCTCTTTTCTTCTCTGGATAAGTTGATTCACATAGGTAAGGTGTTGTCATAGTCATGGAAACAAAATGTGATAGTGAAAGCATTCTTAGGTGAGAATGGAAAAGCAGCAGATGATGAGCTGGCAAGATATTTTAGGGGTGAAGATACAGAGGATGATGGGGTGTCACTGAAATCTCTAGGAAGTACTATGAGATGTCCCTTCTAACGTGTACTATGGCTGCAGTATAGAAACTGTGACTGAGACAGGTAGAACTCAGGACAACAAACGCAGTTAGCAGGCTGATGTCAAATCTTGTGATACAAAATATGCTGAGTCACAGATATAGAAAAATGTCTAAAAGTTTTAAAAAATACATATTTTTAAAGTCAGGTTTTGAACTTTAACTGAAAATGAGATAAATATCAGAGACAAGAACTTTGGAAAATATTTTTCTAACTAGCATCCCAGAATGAATTGCACTGTCTTTTCATTTTTGTTTTATAATTAAGATTATTTATTAGCAATGACAGAAAATAGTTTAATCACAGTGCACAAACAAATTGAGAGCGAAAAAATAAAATTAATGCCAATCAATTGTTGAGCAACAGTAGCTCATAACAGGAGAAATTGTGGCTTTGAAATCTGAGACTGAATGGAGGAACACTCTTAACTTTTAATCATACATATTATTGATCAGCAAGATATTGACATATGAAGTGGCCATTTATTATGCTAAACAAAGAACAAAGCAACCTCTCAAGACAATTGCGTTAGCTGGACTTCATTACTGTGATAAATATGTAAGAGAAATAGCTTCAAGGAAGAAAAATTTATATTGACTACGAGTCTCAAGGTTTTTTTTCCAGTCCATGGCAAAACAAAAACATCACAGAAGACTGAATGGCATGGAAAAGCTTCTCCCCTCACAGCATCCAGGAAGCAAAGAGGAATAAGTAGAACAGGCCAGGCAAGATATATTCTTCAACAAGGATGACATGTGATCCCCACTTCTTCCCAGTAGTCTACTCAAATTTGGAATCCATCAAAGCATCAAACCATTCATAGCCCTCCTGACCCAATCATCTCTGAAAATGTCCTCAAAGACATACCTGGGCATGTGCTATACTAATATCCTAGGTATATCTCAGCCCGATCAACCTGGCAGTGAAGAATAACTATCATACAGCTTCATTATATTTTGAAAGGAATGTAAATCAATTACACATAGTCTGGTCAAAAGACAAGTTTTGTTATATGAACTTCTCCCACTTCCTAGATTGTAAATTTGTTTGTTGTTTTGCATTCCTATGTACCATCTGAAATTCATATGACCCTTACATCTTGTCTCCGTACTCTTAAGGTGGTAGGTCACCATGGTTCTAAAAAGATGAGCAAAGTAATACTCCATGATTTTACAGTGGAGGTCCCATAAGACTAGCTGTGGTATTAGAGACCACAATAGATGCTCATCATCATCCTCTACTGACACTCCAATTTATAAACTTCTGATGGTTCAGGTTACTTATCTGTTGGGGTAAGCCAAACTTTCATTTTTCAGGAGTATGTACCCCTGATTACTGTGCATGTCTTGCACTGTGGTTGTTTCAGTTGGCTATTTCCATCAATCACCAGGCACAGAAGTTCCCGGAGGTACCTGATGACTGCCATGTGTCCTGAGTATTTTCTCTTCCTCTGACATAGAGCTGTGATCATCTATCTTCATGAAACTCTGTGTTAAGTAGCCTGTACTATTGACATAGTAATTCTTGTTTTTCTGCCCCAGGGCAGTTGGCTACAGATCCCAGAAAAATTGTGTAGACATCATTAGCTTAGGTCTAGTGGTATCATTTCTGAATCTTCTGAAAGTATCAATTTCTTACCAGGAACTAGATTTTTTAGAAAAACTATACAATTAATTTTGTAAGAACTATGGTGATGGAGTCTACTCCTCTTTCAACCTCTGACAGTTATGCCCATGTTTGTAACTTTAGTGGCATAGCATCATGTAATGGCTCCTTGAGGTACAGAATCAAAGCAGATTGTCATTTCCCTATTATAGCTTAGCTCTCTATCCTTGATAGGTTTCTTTGCTGTCCTAACAGGCTGTCAATTTCCTCTGATGCCTTGTAAAGAGGGACCAGTGAATCTTGTGGTCATATGTCCAATATCCTATCTCCTTCCTGTATAGTGGATGCTTGAAAGTGTCAAACAATGGTGCAGAGACATTGCCATCAAAACAGACAAATCCAAGTTTAGGATGTGTTTTAGTCTCTGGAATGATGAGTGACAGAAGGACTAATGCTATCAGGTTGTCACATTGTAGCAAGATGCTCATTCTTGAAGGATTGTAGATGGGTCTTTGAGTCAAAAGTAGGATGATAAAGTTGAATTAATGCCAACCCAGGCAAAGTTTCCATTCCTCTGAACCTGACTGTGTAAGCTAGCTTACACAAGCAAGTGTGTAAGCAGGAAAATCAAATATGTAGAACAGGATACTGAAAACTTATGGAGAAGTTCTCTGTTGTAATGTTAAGGCAAAGTTTCTTCAGGAAACCTCATGCTTTACTCCTAATGCCTTCAGGATTGAAAGAGACCCACTAATATCATGGAAAGTAGTCTATTTCTTGGTAGTCTGTTCATTTTAAGTAGTTCATCCTAATCTAAAAGGAGAAGAAGAAGAAGAAGAAGAAGAAGAAGAAGAAGAAGAAGAAGAAGAAGAAGAAGACGAAGAAGGAAACTGTCACAGCAACGCCTAGACTAGTAATTGACCAAAAACATGAGGATTGTAACCTAGCATAAATGATGTAAAACTGGCCATTGTATTTATGATGTCTATCTATAACATGCTTTCCTGTACTGGGTGACATAGTCTCAGGAGGAGAAATGTTCCGATCTTCTATTTTAGTTATCTCCAGAACAGTTTGTTAAATGGTTTCAGGGAAAGATAAAGATCTGAGATTAGACTGTATATAATTTCTATGACAATTCAGAATCTCTATGGAGGGGCCTCAGATTCTTTTTCAATAGGTGGGCTCTGGTCTTATCATTTGCTCAGATATGGAATTGAAATAAGACATCATGATGTTGATATTCCCACAGTTAACACGTATTTTCTGATTTTTTTCTCTTAATTTCTTGTTTTTATAAAAATGAGTGGTACCCTGCTGCTGGCTCATCTCTCTCACCTTGGAACACCATGGTAAGTTAACCAATTACTGCCGACCGTCAGAAATCAAGACATGTGGCATTCTGATTTTGCTGCAGGTTATGGTGATTTCTCCTTCTTAACTTTGATGGTTAAATACTGTCATTTGGTTTTGAAATGTCAGGAATCTTCACAATTCAAAGATACGAGGAAGCCCAGTTTCAAAGCAGCCTTCTCCACTATCAAGGTAACATCCCCTATCCATAACAAGGTGATATCGAATTCACTTTACCTCACTTTAAATTCTTGTAATAACTTCTTAGGGAAAGAAGGGGAGCTCCAGGAGCCTGACCTACAAAGGATATTCACCATTGATCTTTTTTAACAGAAAAGGAGAAAGAAAGATTGGAAACAAAAGTCATTGGCTAGTATTTATTTGACAAGACAAGATTAAAACACTTGACTGCGTGTGGAGAAAGTGATTCATTATTATGAGACCGGAGTCCATCTTATCCATGTTGGGTGTAACAAGAAAGGTTCTTAACATAGTTCTCCTCACTGAAACCGTGAAGAAGTTTCTTCTTACTATCTCTCTTCATTCACTCACTACAGGGTCACGGTTCTCCTTCCAGAGTTCCGTCTAAGTAGAACTATACACGGTGATAAAATTGGTTAGGTATGGAATGTAGAGGCAATTTTAATACTGAATTTATTTAGTCCAGAACATTTCTTTTTCTACATGTGAGTGTAACTTAAACAAATCAATTCCATTTGATTAAGCTCACTTTACATGGTTAATGTACCATGGACCCTTTTTCTCCTCCAACACTTTCCCCAAAGATCACAGAAACAGCATTTAGGTGTTCATTTTGAATGTCACCCTTATTCACACAAAAGTCATGAGACTCAAAAGGAGGCACTGTGTTAAATTAAGTCAGCTTCAAGTTCAATGGCTTATTGTGTATGATAAACAAGCCAAAGGAAATGATAAGATACAATGTCACTTTTCATTTGATATTGAAATCCACTCAAAGCAAAGTATTTCTAATTCCAGGTACCCTGCCTATATTCTCATGTCACATCTCTTTAGGGGAAGAAAAAAAAAGAACCTGAAGGTAGAACAATTAATGTGTAGTTATGAAGGACTGAAAGCAGTTGTTCTCAACCTAGACTGAATTTTCTAACCACCAGGGGAACTAGTAGAATTCTCACCTCTCTGGCCTCACCTGAGGTCCAGTGTGAGAACAACTACAATAGAAAAGCCCAGATGAGAACAAATAGGTTGTATTTTGATAATACTTAATCCATTAAAACCTAAACTGATTCTTCAGTATTCTATTCTAAACTTGAGGTTCCCTAACTTAGACACATATGCAACATATGAGCAGAGTCTACTAACTCCTTCCTCTCTGTCCTCACCATGAAATATCAAGGGGAGGGGTAACCTTGCATGGCTTCAGGGATTTACTTAGCTAGAGCAGTGAGGAAATGAAGTAAAGGACAGACTGAGAGACAGACAGAAAGACACACATGCATATACATGCATATGCTCTCTCTCTCTCTTACACACACACACACACACACACACACACAGAGAGAGAGAGAGAGAGAGAGAGAGAGAGAGAGAGAGAGAGAGAGAGAGAAGCTAGAATTGAATGGACTGTGCTCTCTGATAGAGAAGACTCAGCACCCCAAAAGCTCAGTGTGTTGAGTCTCAGTATCATGTAAAGTTGAATAAGGAGGCATTTTTATTGTATATAGATGGACAAGGAGGCAGAGTTAGTATATTCATACAAACAAGGAGGCAGGGTTAGTATATACAAACAAACAAGGAAGCAGGGTTAATGTATACAGACGATAAAGGAGGCAGGGTTTTTACAGACAGACATACAAGGAGGCGTGGCTGTTCCCATGTCAAACAATACACATTCACTCAGGACTTCACTTCCTTTTTATAGGGATTATTGAAAATGAATCTCTGGCTGTCTGCTTTAGAGTAGGTATAAAATCCTTTGTGTCACCATGTGGCCATAAAATAGGTCAGAGAAAGCCCTTCATGGGAGTATAAACCTGTAATCGCAGCACTTGGAGGGCCAAGTCAATAGAAATAGCACGTTCAAAGCCAGCCTAACACTCATGGACAGACTGTCAAAAATGGGGGATCATAGATATACAGATACCAACATGGAAAGATATCCATGACATTTTTAAGTAAATAAGTTCAGTTCAGTTTGATATATTACAGAGATACAAAATTGAAGGTATATGCCATAGATTTCACTCTGCTAAAGAATTTTGGGGAAAATTCAGTTTGGTTTTGATATTTTCAAAGGTGTCAGTTATTTATGGTAAATTTCTTCCACAATGCAAAAGAAGATAAAATGTTAAGTATCCAATAATAAAGTTTTCTTTCTAAAGGTTACTAATGAACTGTGAATGCAACAGCCATATATAAAGATTCCCTTTTTCAGCCTCTTCCTAAAGAATGAATATCAGGAGGCCAAGTACTGAAGAGATGTTGTTTGCACCTCCTATGAAGATTTTTTAGAGGGGTACAGTGTGTTTCCTTGTTTCCTATTTTTCTATCAGGAATGCAGATTTGATGGCTGGAGTGTAGGCAGACAGCTAAGAGGATTAATGAAGTGCAAGCCACACACTTCTAATACTGGAGTTACAAGAAAACGAAAGAAGCTTGTCTTCCTCACTCTCCTGGCAGCCTAGTACTTCCTGAAACAAAGGGTGTAGTCAGGGGGACCGTCAGTTGTTCACAGAACCTGTTCTTTTTAATTTGGAGTGGTTAATACAGGGAACACTTCTCAAGCCTTGATTTCTAAGAGATTGTGGACCCCAAGAACATCAGTATGGTCGTCATGGCTGGAGTGTGCCTTGAAAAGGAGAGGATGAAGGTTTCGGAACTTGCTGAGGTCCCATCAGCCATCAGAGGATGTGCCCCATTCACACAACATTGATACCCTGCTGATCAGGTGGAAAGTTAAACTGAGTTTTCTGAAGCTATCATCTAAAAATGCTGCAAGCAGCCTACACCTCTCTCTGTTCAGTAAACAAGTTGTGCTAGCTTCCTCGGAGCTCAGAAAATTAACCGAGAATAGAGGAAACACCCTTTTCAGCCAGGGGACACTTAATGAAGAGAACTTTAAATGTTTCTTTCCAAGCTTTAGTTTTTCAATGCAGAACTTGTTTGAGCAGCCATTACACCATTCTAGCAAGAATGTACAGACAATCAATATCTGAAAAGTTCAAAGTGATAAAATACAACCAAACTTGAAAATATTGTGCTAGCAATTCACTGAGCCAAGCCTACCAGACTTTTTTTTTCTTGTTACTACAATCCTTTTTAATGTATTCCGGTCTTTGGATAATGTGCTTACTTTCCATTTGAAAGTAGTCATTTCTGTGTAGTGGGAAGCAATCCCTTGAGAAATTTGATCTCAAGTCTTTTTTTTTTTTCTTTTAAGAAAATGAATGTCAGATAAAGTATCTAGACAACCTCTCTAAAGGACATAATTCCTCTATAGTGAGTTCCTGGCATAGAAAATCAAGAATCAGTGACTATGTAAAACAGTAATTATGGCAAGTTCTTTTCTGATTTCTGAATATTATATAGGTTATACATTATTGGGACCAGAAACCAGAGTGAAGGAAGCACAATAATGTACATCCCTGGTCTTTGAAAATAAGAAATAAGAGGACTGCTCTTAAATTTGGGTGGGAAGAGTGTTTTTGATCTTTGATTCTGTGGGTTGTTGGATTTATCTTACCTTTAAATCTGCATTCCTGCCATTTAATTATCAGTAACTCTCCGCCTGGACATTCACGTGGTCTCGGTCATGAACCATTTTGTTCTTATTCTTCATATAGCAATAACAGCCCTCAAATGCTTAGGAAGTATTCATTCAAGATGAACACCTGTTTTCAAATTAGCCTAGCTAGACAGTTTGGTGTATCTCAAGATTGACCAGGGTCACTCAGCATTGTATCCATAAATAAAGAAGAGATAAAGAAGCAGGTTTGTTGTGGATATTGCTCTGTATAAATAAAATGCTGATTGGCCAGTAGCCAGGCAGGAAGTATAGGCGGGACAAGCAGAGAAGAGAATTCTGGGAACAAGAAGGCTGAGTCAGGAGACGCCAGCCTGCCGTCTAGGGAGCAGCATGTAAAGGCAACAGGTAAAGCCACGGAACATGTGGCAACATATAGATGAACAGAAATGGGCTGAGTTTAAGTGTAAGAGGTAGTCAGTGGTAGGCCTGAGCTAATGGCTGAGCAGTTTAATTAATATAAGCTTCTGAGCGATTATTTTATAAGCGGTTGTGGGGTCCATGGTGCTGTGCAGGACTGGAGAAAACTTCAGCTACACAGGTTCTCTCAGGCCCATCCACTAAGACACATCATAGAAAGTGACCATGGAGAAGTCGGAGGGGAAACCATGTCCATCCCTGCACACAGGTATCTAAGATTGCGATTATCCCTGGAGTCTGACAGAGCGGGTAAGTAGGAAGCTGGAACCTGGGCCCTGGCAAAGAGAAAAGGCAATAGGCAGAATGCAAAGTGTGCAGTTATTTAAACCGTGACCAGAGCTAGAAGCAACTGGAAGTTCAGTCCATGTAGCTAAGGAAAGAAAGAGAAGGTGGAATGTGAGAAACTGTGATTCTCATCAAGCTATCAGAGACAGTCTGAAGAATGAGCATAGGTGTCCATGTGAGCCCAGGTGAAGAATTCTGTGTCTGAGACTTCAGCATCAGAATTGATTGGGAGACAATGAAAGATCCCAGTGGAAACTAAACTGAAAGTTGAAAACAGATATGGAAATGATTATTACAGAGTCTCAAACAGTGAAAAATGAAGAAAAGAAAGGTAGAAAGGAGAGAAGAAAGAACAATAGAGATGAAGTAGGAGGGAAAACGGGAATTTAATAATCCTCTATTCTACACAAGGTTCTGTTGTAGCTATTTCATCTGTGCTCAGTCACTGAACCCTATTGATAAAGGTTGACTGTTGATCCCCAAAGAAATACATCATACCTGCCCTAAACCCAGAACAGAACATTGTTACCTTATTTTGAAAAAAGAGAAATTTCTCAAGTATCTCAATTAAGGATCTTGAGGTGTGATTATCTTGGATGCTTCCTGAACCAATTGGAGTTTCCTTTTAAAAGGTCACACAGACGTAGCCAACAGAAACCATGGAAGTGATGGTAGAGACTAGAGTGAGACAGCTACAAGCTAATGTGTATCAACACGCACCAGAAGCTAGAAGAAGGCATGGACCAGAATCTGACCCAGTGTCTGATGGAAGTATCCCCTGTCATCACTTGGATATAGATTTTGTGCAGCAAGAAGGGTGAGACAACTTTGTTTTGTTGAGAGCTACAATAACAGTCGGTGGTCATTTGTTTCAACAACGGTAGACATTAATATATCCACAAAGTAAGTAGCATCATCCATATTTTAGAAGTGAGGAAATGAAACCTTGGGAAATTTGGGAGAGGTACTGAAGTTACCTAACTAACAGGTGTCAGGAAGAGGATTCCAATTCAAGCAATGCGGATCCAAAGATCACAGGTCTCTACTCCTTACCTGGCATCATCAATTCTCAGAGCCACAAGAATTACTCAGTAGATCGTCTCCTATTAGAATGAAGTTGAGGCCAACTAAGAAGCAATGAGCTGGGACCAGAACCAGAAGTCAATATAATCTTCAAGGCCCACCTTGGTGATCCATTTCTGCCAGTAAGGCTGCATTTCCCTGAGATTCAACAGTGATCCTGAACAGAACCACCTACTGGGGCTCAAGTGCTCAAATACAGGAACCTGTGAGGACACAGTACATTTAACCTGCAACAGTTACCCAACCTACTTCACCATCTCAGAGACTTGTACTGGAGAACAATGCCTACTGGTAAATACGCGTCAGCCTGGCTCCCTACAATAACAGCAGCAGCAACAAACATCATGATTTGTAGTGTATGTCAACGTTCAAGACGTAAATACATCCATCATAAACTTCAAGCTAATAAAAATGCCATCGCTCGATCAGAGACAGGAACAAGATGTGCAAATAACACCAGGACATTGTGTTTCCAATACTCAAATGCACTAGGTAAAAAACGACCTCGAGCATATGTGACAGGAAAGCATAATACCAGGAAACACTTTCAGGATCCTTTTCTTTGTATTTAATGTAGTTTAATTAGATGTGCTTATAGAATTTGATTTTTGTAAATAATGGCTATGTTTGGCAACAGGTTAGCAAAACTTCCTGAAACTTAATAATGGACTTTTGAGAACTGGCTGTGTATGGTGACATTGTGTCCCACAATATATTGTGCACCCTAATAAACTTATCTGAGGTCAGAGATAAAAACAGCCACTAGATAGACATAGAGGCCAGAAACTGGTGGCACACACACCTTTAATCCTAGCAATCCAGAAGCAGAGATCCATCCAGATCTCTGTGAGTTCAAAGCCACACTGGAAACAGTCAGGCATGGTTACATAGTCTTTAATCCCAGGAATTTATGGCAGGAAGCAGAAAGGTATATTAAGGTGTGAGGACCAGGAACTAGAATCTTTTAAGATTTTAGGCTTTTGAGCAGCAGTTCAGCTGAGATCTATTTGGGTGAGGACTCAGAAGCTTTCAGTTTGAGAAGTTGGCAAAGTGAGGTTGGATGTGGCTAGTTCTGTTTCTCTGATCGTTCAGTGTTCACCCCAATATCTGGCTCCTGGGTTTGTTTTTATTAATAAGACCTCTTAAGATTCATGTTACAGCTATCCTTATCAATCACAGGACTGGGAAGTAGACATGTGATCTTTATCAGCTCTCTAAATTCCTATTTCCACTCAATGATTGTGGGATTTGGATGAACTCATCATTCCAAGACTGTCATACCTTGGTAGCCTCAGGCAATGCTTATTATGACCACCACTCTGAAATTTTATTCTCTAAAATGTGACTGTCTCAGTGCTATTTGAGTAATAGATATTTATAGGTACTTGTGGATGGTGGGGCATTTTGTATTCAAATACCTTACACAGCTGAAACCTAAAAATTAAACTACTTGTATTTTTTTGAAAGTGAGATGGCCATCCTGTTCCTGTCTGACCATTGAAAACATCCACAGTTCTCCTTTTTGATTCAAGGACCTATTCCTTCTTTCTAATCCTCATTTATTTTGAAATAAAAATATATGAATTTATACCAAAGATGTATTTGTTAATATTTTTCCCAGTCACATCTAAGTCACGACCCACATACCTCAAACTTTTACAAATAAGCCCATCAAGGTTCTGCTTTGTTTTGTTTGTATTTTTAAGCACTGATAGTTCTTGGTCTAAGACCTTCTAGCCTACTTGGTGTTTCAATAACATTGGTGATCAGCTCATCCCCAAACAAGGATAGTATCTTGGACCAGAGTGCTCTAGTTGCTGCCATAGGATCTATTTTAGGTCTGGTGTAAACTGTTTGAAACCCAGTCATATCTTGGGCTTGCTGAATGCTAACTCCCCACATAGTTGTTTCTCGGTGAGTTCACTTGTTCCTCATTTCACTGAACCAAAATACAGCAATGTTCCACAGCTGCTCACAATGATAAAACTTAATAAAACACCAGCGTAGTATGAACAAGGCCCCCTTCACAAGCACTTCCTTTAAACTGGCCAATCCTCAGTCCTGTGGGAAAGCTTAAGCAGGAAAACCTGATCTTAATAATAATGATGCCAGCCTTCCTGTCTCTTTGGTGTCCCAGTGATTGTCTGAGCTCCAGCTGCGTCCAAACAAAATCCTGGTAACACCTCCACCCTCTTAAAGATCTGTAAGTAATGCTTCTGTCTTGTGTAGTTTGGTTCTCCCAATTCCTTGCATCTCGCCTGAGTAGCAAAGAAAACCTAACCAGGATGCTTATAGAACATGGTCATTGTTGGCTTATGGCTGCTCTTAACAGAGTCTTCTAGGCCAAATTTAAAAGAAACCCTCATGAGAATAATCACAAGATATAGAAGTCTCATTATTATCTGAAATGATGACCAAATAAGCCTTTAGAGCAGTGTTTCTCAACCTGTGTTGCAACCCCTTTGGAGGTCAAATGACCCTTTCACATGGATCACTTGTCAGATATCCTGCACATCAGAAGCAAAATTACAGTTATGAAGTTGCAATGAAAATAATTGTATGTGCGGGGGGGGGGGGGTCACCACAACATGAGGAACTGTATTAAAGGGTCACAGCATTAGGAAGGTTGAGAACCACTGCTGTAGAGACTTGATAATCTCCAAAGAGTTAATACTTTGTTAAAGAACCTGGGTACCAGCTTGAGGCCATGGTGGGGTTTGCAGGAGGTCAAGGGGAGTTCATGTAAACATCAGGACCCACCAGTTTAGGAGATGATCACAAAAAGAGAGATTAGACTTTCAAGAAATCTTCTGTTTTGCTCTGTGTTGCAAAAGAAACCATCACTGAACTAAGGAAGCCCAAGCCCACTGGTAATTAAACAAGGAACTAAGCGAGTAATCTTTGAGAGCACACAAAGGACTAACTTATCTTACCTATTTGTTGTGTGAGTCTAGAATACTGATCTATGCGATTGTCTTCAGATAGCTAGTCCTGCTCATGGCAGAATATCTTTTTTAAGTACTCCAAACTTTCATTTATAGAAAGAGTGATTAAATACCTCATTTCAAATAACTGTACACACTCCTACAGTGCCAAAATGCCCAACTGCAAGTCAGTGATGATACAGCAGGCTACCACCATTCATCACTGGCTACCATGTGCTATTTCAGCTCCTGCCCCATCCCCCAAATCAATAACTGTATCTTTTTAATAAGTGGCAATCCTGGTTCTGATCTCACAGGATGAGACCTAGAGCAATCCTGTACTGTACGAAACCAGCTCACCACTTCCGTGTGAACTCAGGTTCTTGTTTTCTGTATTGTAATTTCAACCATGCTCAGCTCCTGTCATTGAGATAGCACCAATTTCATATCAAAAATAAATTAGTTCTTAAGACACGTGCATGTACATTCATGTAATCTCAGAGAGTATTACAGAACATAAGCATATTACCTCACTCCCGTGAAAATAATCCTGTCTTATTGTATTACATGTAAGAGAAGAACAGGCTAGATGAGACGTGGCATAATAGGCATATTAGCTTGAAATCCATTCCAGGTGAAAATCCCATTGTACCAAGGTTGGTTGGAAACCAAAATTACTATAGCGTAATCAAACAACAATATGAAAGTTAATTTCTACATTATACATGGGGGGGGGCTATTGTTTACCAGGCTTCTTCTTATTTGTTTACATAAAGCAGATGTTTAATGCATTCTCTTTGTGCAAATATCATCTCTGTCTCTTTGGGACTGTAATGGCAACAGGGGCATATTATGGACTTTGAAACTGTGTCTAACGGTTAAACTTTATCCACACCTGTATGAATCTGATTTTCTCTACAAGTGCTTAAATATGTGATGAGCATTCTCTCTGAAATTTAATATGCTCTGAAATACACGCTTGGTAATACATGCTCTTTTAAGCTGCATCCGTTACCTTAGTATATGCTTCAAAAGCATGTTCTTCCACACTTGTCTCTAGTTGGGAACTTTGTGAGGGCAGGAATACATCTTATTGATCTTCATGCCCTAGCAGATCCACATGCTTAATGGACATTCATAAATATTTATTGATGAGCAACAAGTTCATATTGAGACTAAATGCCAGAGCTATTTAGGAGCAAACTGAAAAGAATCTGGTAGGCTGCAAAGTCAATATACATGGCAGAGTTTAAGGATTTGGATAGAAGGGAAAAGAATGTGTGAGGGTACCAGTGGGCTTTGCTTACAACGCTTCAGGAAAGGTGGCCTCCAAAAGGGAGATATATTTGAAATATGCTGATGTACTGGATAGAGATTTGTAAGTAGACAGAAGGGTGAGGAGTAAACAGTTATGTATCTTCTCTTATATTTTCTCTAACACTTGGCCCAACTAAATAATTTGTGGTGTGTGTGTGTGTGTGTGTGTGTGTGTGTGTGTGTATGTATGTGTGTGATGTATATGCATATGTGTGAGTGGGTGAATGGACTTATGTCTAATTGCAGATGCCAAAAGAGAATATCCAGAGGCAGGGTAGCTGGTAAGCCCCAGACAGCCTCTTGTCTCTGTCCACTACCCCAAGTACTGGGGTTGTAAGTGTGCATTTGGAGGTGGCCAGCTTCTTATGTGTGCTCTGAGCATTTAAACTGAAATCCTCCTGCTTGAGCAACAAGTGCTCTTAACCCATAGAGCTATCTCTCTTCCAACCACCAATTGCCTTTCATAGTTTTATTTCTCCTACCCAGCCAATAACATTCTTTTTGTCTTCCCTTTAAAAATTTTGTTCTTAATTAAAAAAATTTACTCTGAATCTTACAGGCATCTATCTCAGCTTCCCCCTTTCACTTCCTCTTACACTTCCTCTTACAATTCCTCTTACACTTCCTCATTCACTTCCTCTTACACTTTTCTACCCCACCTTCTCCTAAGACTCCAGCGATGTTGTATACATCATTATTTAAGTAGAAATAGAAGTGTCTATGCAGGTACCTGCCTGTGAAACTGATCTTTTTCCACGGCAAGAACACTTAAGATCAGCAACAACAGATAAAAGGGACAATATTTTAACTTTTTTTTTACTGAAAGATAAAATCTCAGGAAAAGGCTAAATTTAAGAATTTTTATGTCTTATAGAGGATACCACATATAAACACAGATTTATATAAGGAAATGGCACAGGAAAAAAGTACTATAAAGTTGTTCTGTACTTAATGACCAGGAGCCTGTAAACATGTTTCTTAAATAGAATTTTCATTCCATTTTATGACGATTGTCATCACTTAGGAATGTCGAGTGTTGTTGATTTTTCTCTTGGGCATGATGCCCACAGTTTAGGTCACCAAAATGAAATGGAATGGAGGTTATATAATCAAGTCTAAATGAATTATCAAGTGTTCTCCGAAGCCTGGATGACTAAGTGTTGGACTTAAAAATGCCTGAATGTATTGCTAGCCTTAACTGTGAACAAAACTGTTTTGTATCCTTGCTTATTTAATGCTGCATTTTAAAATTTGTAGTTGTTGGCTATGGCGATTATGGTGTAATCTCCCTTTTAAATTCCAAATTTTAGGCTCTAGAATAGGCAGATTCCCTTGATGGCTAGTTTTCAGAGAGATTTCCCATTTGTGCATATTATCTAGTTCATTCAATGAACATACATGGAAGTACTCTGTTGAGTGACGTACTCAGTATAGTCTTACAGATGAAAGGTACACTTTCTGCTTATCTGTAGCATGAAGGTAGGCAGTGGGCAACAAGCAGATGAAACACAGAGTCCCCCCAAATCAGTAAAGGACATATGGTGGCCAGGTGGGTTTGGCAAACATGGGAAAAACAAGCACGTAAGCAATTCAAAGGGCCTGCCTTGCTCTGCTGTGATGACACCATCATGTGACCTATTTTAAGAGAGGAGTTCCTTGTTCTTTTCTGCTCGGCCCTTCAGAATGATGGCTAGGATGTCTTTGTAAAGGATATTCATTTGTCTCTATCATTCAGGCTAGCCTTGAAGTCATTGTTGAGATGGAGATGATCTTGAACTTCTGATTTCCAGTCTCTACCTTCTGACTGCTGGGATTATAGGCCTCAGCCACCATTACTGGCTTTGGAGTATGGATCTGATAGAAAAACTTAGTACAATTAGAAGGATCAGTTAGGATAACAGTGCAGTTATCTGTATTCATGGAGCGAATTTAAGGTATGGTGAATCTGAGCAAAAAAAAAAAAAAAAACCTTGGGAATGACTCAGGTAATTAGCAACAAGGACAGAAAGAATGAAAATATTGGCAGCTAAGAGGTTCTTAGCCCTGAGCTTGATTCAAAAAATAGCTTGACATTCAACTCAGATATGAGATCACACTCATTTCATCCAAGTAGCCCCAAGCCAGTGACTAAACACAGCAGTAACATGAAGATTTGGCCACTCTTCCAACTCAGGACTCCCATGTGCCTGATCCTGAATCTCGAGTTCCTCCTGGGTTTTCTTAGACTTCCCAAGGTCTGCTTGGTTGTCTGAAACTCCCTGCTCAATCCTGTTTCCTCCAACAAATGTCAGATCTATAACATGATTTGAAAGGTCTTCCCATCTAATTCTGTTTCTGGACTGCTTTATCTGTCCCCTGTGTCACCTCTGGATAAACTGCTCACATTCACGTCTCTATCTCAGCTTTTACCTCCTTAGAAAGGGTTTTGCCTTAGGGTATTTGGGAAACCATTAGAAAACAGAATTGTCTGGCATGTTTATTGAAGGGGCATTTAATATTCACAAGGATGGCTCAAAGACAACTCTAGATTCTTGAACAGACTGCACTACATTGAAATGGGGTACTGGGAAGGTTGGATCTGCATGTGGTGGTTTTTTAATAGTGAGGCATGTGGCAGATCAGCCGCATACATGATTATGTACATAGGGTCAAAGGTCAAAAGAGAGCTTACAAATCCACCTCTACATGATCATGATCCATATCTTACATGCATAAACATTTTCATCTCTGCCCTTGATTAAAGATAATACAATTGTCACACACACACACACACACACACACACACACACACACACACAGAAGCCTCCTGAACTTGAAAAGTAAAAAGTGATTAACAAACAGACTTGAAGCCCCAGTGGGAGATTTTTAACTCATTAGTTGTGTAACCTGGGACAACACCTTTCAACAACCATGCAACAAGGTGGCAGTATTTTAATAACTGAATTTTTTATTTTATTTTATTTTACAATATAATTTAATTCTACATATCAGCCACAGATTCCCTTGTTCTCCCCGGCCCCCCCCTTCCCCCCAGCCTACCCCCCATTCCCATCTCCTCCAGGGCAAAGACTCCCCTGAGGACTGAGATCAACTGGTAGACTCAGGCCAGGCAGGTCCAGTCCCCTCCTCCCAGGCTGAGCCAAGCGTCCCTGCATAAGCCCCAGGTTCCAAACAGCCAACTCATGCACTGAGCACAGGACCCGGTCCCACTGCCTGGATGTCTCCCAAACAGATCAAGCCAATCAACTGTCTCACCTATTCAGAGGGCCTGATCCAGTTGGGGGCCCCTCAGCCATTGGTTCATAGTTCATGTGTTTCCATTCGTTTGGCTATTTGTCCCTGTGCTTTATCCAGCCTTGGTCTCAACAACATATAAACCCTCTTCTTTCTAGCCAATTGGACTCCCGGAGCTCCACCCAGGGCCTGGCCATAGATCTCTGCATCCAGTTCCCTCAGTCATTGGATGGGGTTTCTAGCATGACAATTAGGGTGTTTGGCCATCCTATCACCCGAGTAGGTCAGTTCAGGTTGTCTCTCGACCATTGCCAGCAGTCTAATGTGGGGACACCTTTGTGGATTTCTGTGGGCCTCTCTAGCACTTTGCTTCTTCCTATAAAATGTGGTATATACACACAATGGAATACTACTCAGCAGAGAAAAACAATGACATCATGAGGTTTGCAGGCAAATAGATGGATCTAGAAAAAATCATCCTGAGTGAGGTAACCCAGACTCAGAAAGACAAACATGGTATGTACTCACTCATAGGAGGATACTAGATGTAGAACAAGGATGACTGGACTGCTACTCACAACACCAGGGAGGCTATCTGGAAAACAGGACCCCAAGAAAGACACGGGGATCGCCCAATGATGGAGAAATGGATGAGATCTACATGAACAGCCTGGACGTGAGTGGGGGTAATGAAGGGCGAGGGTCGAGGGAAAGAAAGTTTGGGGGAGCGGGAGATCCCAGCTGGATCAAGAACAGAGAGGGAGAACAAGGAATAGGAGACCATGGTAAATGAAGACCACACGAGAATAACTGATTTTTTTAATTGTAAAATAAGTTTAAAATAATACTAACATCAAGGATTTCTTATAAGTTTTTAAGTAAGTAAACTGATGGGCCTTTCATATAGTACTGGTGGATTTCTACAAACTATTACATGTCTTTATGTTTTCTATAGCAGCATTCAAGGTGATCTTTATATAGTTCAAGTTTGGAATTTTTTGCTTGTTTTGTTTTACTTCGCTTTTTGCTCAGGCAATTAATGAGATATAACATGAGTGAAAACAAAATTAAGAGTTTGCCACATCCATAGGCCATCATACCCTCAGGAACAAACCTTATTTGAGAAGGTCAGCATCTTACAAGCTTTAATTCCAGCACTCTCTGCAGTCTCCACTTCTAATTCCTGGAATTCATAGCAAGGATGGAGGCACCATATTAAATCCTCCCAATGTCTGCCTAAGAATGTTATTGTCACCATCAATCTGTTCACTTTTTCACCCTTTAGAAATTTTACAGGCATCTACTTCAACATCCTCTGTAATCTCAGGCTTCAGGGAAAATAAAAAGTTGTTCTTTGTCTCTTAATAGACCATCGGTGACATTTGTACATGAACAATGAGTGAGTCTCTTTCAGGTCAGCAAAACACCATTTTATCTGTTTTTATTTCTGTCACAATTAGTCAGCTGAGATGTAGCTGAGCATCTTTGAAAATTGAGCCAACTCTGAAGCTTTAATTTTCACTCAAGGGCCCTTTCTAGGGGACATAATTTAAATGCTGAGAAAGTTTATGCATGTGCCTCTTCCTTTCTTGCCAAACCAACAGTGACTAGCATCAGAAATCTATTTCTAACTGGATGCTGCAGCAGGCCTGTATCCCCAGCACTCAGGAAGCGGGGGCTAAGGGTACCATTTTCTACACTGGCCTCAGCTATGTTATGAGTTCCTAGCAATAACAACAACAGATTCTACTGTGCAAGTCTTTTGTTAGAGTATGCAATCTGATAATATTTTGTTTCATTTTAATGTACCTAGATACAATCCAGAAAAGACACTATGTATACAGTATGCATCAATTTTTCTAACAGAAATAATGGCAGATAATTCAGAAACACTAGACTAAGCAGTCATCTTAAGTATAGGATTTATCCCCTAACAACGATCCTGCAACATCTGATCCATGTTATGTGAATTAACTAAGAGCTAGAGTAATGACTTAGAGATTAAAAAAATTGATGTTCTCAAAACCTGTGGACAATATAGCAAAGCACTGGCAGAAAATAAATGACTTAATATTGTCCATAATACATCGTCGCTCCAAGGAAGCCCTACATTCATACAGCAACCTCATGCTCCTTACTTTTAGCATATGTATAATTTGCACACAACTTAATATTAACCTCTATGTTGCTTTATTTCAGACATCAGGCACATTAACCAGTTCAAATGCAAAATTATTAGATGCTCTGAGTGAAATATTGTATCTGTTTAGAAATTCAATTTACTCGATATTAACTATTGTTATATTTTATGTTAGAGTCTGCTTCCCTCTGGCATCCAGAGGTGTCCAGTTCATTCCATATGTAATTTGAGGTCAACACTGGCTGCTTAATTAGCAGCTAGTTGAACTGCAGAACAATTTCACTGATAGTTTTTTCAACTGTAAATGCTTCCTAAAAAGTTGTTTTAGAGAAATAGCTGGCAGGATCAGATTCAGCTTTGCATCCCAATGTCTGTTAAGCTTTCCTTTTTCTTCTGTGATAGGGACCTCCCTCCTGGATGAGGGTTTATATTTTATAACTTGACAGGTCCAGAGTCTAGGACACCCTTGCCTTTCAATCACACTTCAGTACATTTTTGGGAACTATCTATCATGGCAGAAGTAAAATTATTGACGGAGATTTAAGTATTATTTAAGTTATATTAATATAATTCCTTCTACATATGAAGATTTTATATCAGGGAGAGGATAGACCATGTCAACAGAGGTTAGTTGCAACCTCTGTCACCTTCCCAGGATAAGGCCACAGTAACTTCCTCCAGTATTAAAACAAATAGACAAACCCTCACCACCCTATCCAAGCACCAAGGCTTCAACCTAAACACTCCTGGCTTCGAATTTCCTGTTTCCCCCTAAACACTCCCCTGTTGATTACTACTAGTAGAAAAAAACAAACAAACAAATGAACAAAAACCTAGATGACCTCATCCCAAGTCCTTGTCTGGAATTTGATGACATAATCTACCAATTTTACGCTTAAAATTGACAGTTCTTCACACGGCCAGCTCTCTAGATTTGATCCAGTCCAACTTTTGCTTCTTGTGAGATACTCAGAGCCTTTCCCAGCAGCTCATACAAATGAGGTGCTATCCATAGAAACAGACATACGATGGCTTTACAGAAATAGTCAGCAGATTTGAGAGCAACAAAAGAAGACAGAAAAGAGAAAGCAGTTAACAATCTTCCTGAGCCCTGGCTAAAGATAAATGATGGAAGGAAGCTGGATCTTGTCATTCATTTTCATTGAAATTTGCCCCCTTTTCTCTTAAATGAGCGAGCACACTTTGGAATTGAATTATGTAGAAGAAAAAAGTGATGTCTCTGGAAGGTGAGCCCATGCCAATTGCTAATTAAATCTTAGCCTGAAATTTGGTTTCAGAAATAAAGATCAAGAACCTGCTGCAATCCAACATGTCCCACTGAGGAATGGGTGGCCCTGGAGCAGGTGGGAGTCTCCAGAGATCATTATCTAGCTGGAAGTACTTTGGGAAGAATGTCTGTGGCAAGATCTAAGGAACTCATGAAATTCAAAGCAAAGTGTTTGGAGCTCTATTCAGAAAATTTTGACAAATGCTGCAAGGTGCAAAGGCAGAATCACAAAGGTCCTGTATCTCTGCTCCAGCTCTCGCCTGTGGAGCTCCTGTGGGGTTCAAAGACTGCCAGACTCAGTTCATCTTCTGGGGCATGAAGCAGGGCAAGGAAAGGACCAAAGACAGGAAGAGATAAGAGCTGAACAAGGAGAGAGAAAAGTTCTGTGGAGGAATTTTCTTACAAAAGAGTGCCCCTTTCTTCTAATCCACACCAGTGCTAAAGGAGCTGATAGAAGCATCCATTATACACCTACAAAAATAGTTCTGTTTCATGTACCACATAGATACATACAGTTGTCTCACATACATATATATATAAAAAGAAGATATATTCTTTTTGTAAAGAAAAATAAATAAATGAATGTAAACAAAGGAGCAGGAAGGCTATGAGAGAATAACATCATGGATAAATTCAAAAGACCTCCTTTTTCTTATGCATTCATCATTCATGATCCCTTTTCAACAGAAAGGCCATAATGAGGGATAGCAAACTGACCATATCTAATTATTAGGGCATGCGCCAAACCTGAATAGCCAGAGCACTGGAGCTGAGAGACTTCTGGCTTAAAAAAAAACTACTCAAGAAAAGACTTGGAAAAAAATAAGCAAATTTTAATTTCTTGGGAATGGCTAAAGTTTTTTTTTTTTTTAATATTTAGGTCTTTGATACATGCACCATTTATTCTTGTATATCATTTTAAATAAAATATCATTAGCTGTCTCAATTTATTAAATGATCTTTTTTCCCAAAAATTCACAACAATAATTCTCTCCTACTAGGTCCCTGTGCTCACTTTAGCCTGTTTCAGGATTTTTCATTTCTCCATCTTTCTAATTCTATGCTAATATTAAATTAAGATGACTACTATAGGTATAAAATAAATATTGGTATATGGTAGGCCCTACACACACACACACACACACACACATTTTTCTCTGGTGTTGCCTTGTATTTGTTTTGCTTGGCAAATTCAATATCCAGATGGTCGAATTTAACCAAAACCATGTTGGGAGTTCACTTTCAATTTTATTGAAATTACAGAATAATTTAGGAGATTTTATCTTGATATTATTTAGTTTTCTCATCCATTAACACGCAATCAGAAGAGAATTCCCAACAATTTCAATCCACAAATCTCTCTGCTAACCGCTGTCTGTCCTGATGACCTCGAGACTTCTGTGTTTGACTATCATGTATCCACCTAAGGCCACACTGACTTTGTTCACACTCTCTCTCCATCCTTTTTGCCTTGCCAAGCACATCTCCTTAGCAATCATTGGTTGTCCTTCAATCACCAGTTTCCCGTCTCTGTAAGCGGTACCCAATAGTCCACAAATAAGATCCATCAGCTTTGGTGTCCTTTGCCCCTCCGCTTCCCTATGCTGTAGAATTTTTCTCAGCATTGTCTTCTCCCCAGTTTCTTCCTGATCACATCTTTGAGTCAGAACTTCTTACCATGCCCTTCCAGCTGCTTTGGTCCAGTGCAGTCAATGCTTTCCACACTGAAAAACCTAGCCATTTATTTCTAGAGGAAACAACTCCAGATCCCTCTGACTTTCAAATGTACTGGTACATATCTATGCAGTTTATGCTGCTGTGGTCTTTTCCATACTCACATCTGTAGGAAATGACCTTTATGCCCATCTTATCCTTGGATTATTGATCTGGGTGTTTCTCGTTTGTTGTTGTTTTGTTTTGTTTTCTCTCTTTTCTTTCTGTTTTCCAAAGGTTATTATTTTTCCGTGATCTTCTTTAATCAGTTTCTAATTTCCCCTATGATAGTTTTCATTTTGTTCTCCCTTGGGCTTATTTTGCTGTCTCTAGTCTATATTCATGAGTTTGAGACTTACACCAAACTCTATTAACCTACACTTCTCAAATTTAAAATATTGTTTTTAAAGTTTTCATATATGTTCTTCTGTTACTATTACTTTCAAAATATTTTCTGACTTCCAGTAGGATTTGTTTCTCTGACTCATGACTCACTCCAATGTGTATTTCTCAATTTCCAGCAGAAGTTTTTCTGTTATCCATTAGATCTCTTCTTAATTGCATAGAGGTCAGAAAACTTGCTTGTCCTTATTTAATTCCTTTGTAATTTGTTCAGCTTGCTTTATAACCCAAGACACCATCAAATTTAGTGTGTCTTTTATGTGTACTTGAGAGGAATGTGTATTCTGCAGCTCTGGCAGGCACGGAACCCTGTATAATACACCAGATCAAGATTACTAGTTTCTGTGTCCAATTCTTCCCTTTGTCAGTTTATTCTACCAATTGTTAAGAGTCATATTGAAATTTCCAATTTTTACCACAATTTTCTATTTTTCTTTTTGTTGTAGTCTCTTCCAGTTTTGTCTTATATATTTTGAGTCTTGAATAGATTAAATACCTACACTTTAAATTTTCAGTTGTCAGGTAAATTGGACATTTTGTAGTCCAAAACCAGTCATTTCTAATCTAATAAGACTTTTGTCTATAGAGTTTTTTTATGGAAATAATTAATCTGTTGTGTCTTTCTTCACCTTCCAATTCCTCTTCCCACATTTCTTGGACGTCTCTGCTAATAAGCATGCAGTCTGATTTTAAATTTTGTTCTTTTGTTTTCCAGCCTGACACAAGTTTTCTTTCTCATAGCGTTCAGCCCCCACACATTTAATGATGCTTTTGTGCTTAGTATGTTTTGCACCTGTTAAATTTTTCTCTCCTGTATTGCTCTTATTGAAATAGATCCTCCTTTTATTTTTCTTCATTTTTTAGCCTCTTATATGGGAACTTTTATGCTTCACTTTGAAATTTTCTACTTGTTTCAATTTATTTACTGTTGTAGGCAGGATTACAAGAATACCACCCCCATGGCCTCTGCCCTATGCTTAAGGGTTGGTAGAAATATCAAAGGATG
Organism: Peromyscus aztecus; assembly: GCA_902168405.1. Lineage (NCBI taxonomy): Eukaryota > Metazoa > Chordata > Mammalia > Rodentia > Cricetidae > Peromyscus > Peromyscus aztecus. The sequence continues at coordinate 20,731 of CABHPQ010173866.1, read as the reverse complement.
TCAGTCCTATGATTATTTATTTTATAGCAAAAGGGAACTAATCATTGAGCCCTCATTGGAGATAAGAATTGGCAGCAACAATAATAACAACAAAAAATCATGAATTGAAAGTAAAAGGATTAAAAGACAAATATTAGCTGATTTCACAAAAGCATGGGAAATCAGATATTACTGGGTACATATCTTCAGTGTGCTGAAAAAGTCCACATAAAACTGTGATAGATGAAAGTTCCTTTCAATCATGAGAAAATAATAAAGGAAAAAATTCTTTCAGGCAAGTAAAAGCTGAGTTTTTACCCACATGAAATCATTAAAAGAAATTGCTAAAGTGTGGTTACCGATCAGGAAAGATCAGTTCTGAGAAGAAAGAGGCAGTGGAGAGCAAAGTAAATGGGAAATGTGTGCCTCAGTCTAAGTGAACACTGGCAATAGAAACCACCATATCTATGTCAGATGGCAGTAAAAACAATAGGAACTCAGAGCAATGTGGCATGTAGGGAAGTGTTCATGTCGCCTTATCTGGGCAAATGTAAATGTGATTAATTTTAGAGTATGATAAAATGTGCAGTAGGCTTTCCAGTGCAATTGCTAAATGTGTTGATATTCTATCCCTGCATTAGAAAATCTCACAAGCGCGCAGTGGCTCTAAACAAAACACATGGGTGGATGTGGTGCCGCAAGAATGTATTCTCACCACTTTGAGTCTGAGGAGGGCCAGCCTGGAAGGATATACAGAAAGACCCCATCTCAATTGCATAGACATATAGAGCTATAAATATATGCATGTGTATCTTACATACTTATATACATGTCACACATGCATACACATATATGAATATACTTTTCATATTCATATACATATGTACATATACCTGCGCAAACTTCTATGTGCATATATGCATACATGTGTACTATACATATATAATATATATATATATATATATGTGTGTGTGTTCAAGCATTTTTTAGGTTCTCTGCTAATTTCATGTATGTATATAATTCATTCTGATCACTGATTCTCCCACCCTAGAAACCCCCTCTTTTCCCTACCTGTCTCTTTCCTAGATTCATGGCTTTTGGTTTTTTTACATGAACCATTTTGTTTAACCTGGGACATTGGTGTGACCATTGGTTTGAAACCATCTATTGGAGCCTGGTGGGATCAACAGTAGGTATACAACTGAAGGCAATAATTGGCCTGCTCCCTGAATCTACCAGTAGCAGATAGTTCAGCATTGAGAGGCTAGGCTCCTTGAGTCCTTCCTCCATCTTTATCTGGTTGCTGATAGGCCCATCATAATACCCATGGGGCAGAATGTAGAGTAACTCTATGTACCTTAACTACCATTTTTAATTAGATCCAACTGTATTTATAATGTATATTATATAATATATATATTTTATATGTATATAAATATATATATACACACTTTATCGAGGACTTAATTTTTCAAAATACATAAAAATATCTTACAAAAATGGTAAGCAAAACTTAGCAACTCCAATATAAGCAAAGGCAAAAGGCTGACTAGGTGCCTCATGAAAATGGATATCCAACTGGTTGATGAACTTACAGAATAGACTCTTATATACATGTCTTAGCTCTACCTTTTCTATCAAGTTCACTCACAGAACTGATACTCTGTAATTTGGGTCAGAGAAAGTTATCTTTAGGTAATTTTTAACTTTCATGTACATTTTACTGTACTTTCTTCTATAAACCATGGAAATACTCTCTAGTGAGTTCTTAGCTAATATGATAGAATAAACATATGGCTACAATAATCCAGAGCCAATCAAATATCATTTGATTCTACTTTTTATTTACAAAATTTAAAAACATTAGAAATGTTTGCGGAGGTTCATACACTAACTATATGGAATTTTAATAGAGTTGATATTTTCTGGGAAAATAACAGAAATGGTAAAACTAAATTCTTGTGAGAAAAAAAGAAAAGAAAAGTGTAAGACTATCCAGTTGTACTCAGATGCTTTTTGTCATGATCTCTTTGGATCTGAGATTTGATTTTTATTGCTAAGTCCTGGCTGAACCATTTCTCTGTGATTGTCTACTGCCGTGCTGGCCATCATTCACTGCCCAGCTGAAAATATAACCTCTCCTTTGAAATACACCATGGCTGCTCCTGTAGGCATGATCCCTTCTACTTTGGAGTTCACACTGTGCTTTACAGACTCTTAGACCTTTCCATTCCGCTTTGAAACATAGTTATTTATGTATGTTCACACTCTATGTTACAAATTCTACGAGGGATGGAGACGACAGGCACTGTCTCTGACTGCATCTCTCACCTGAGATGCAGGCAATAAACGCGTAAAGAACACATGTGCTATAAAGTAAAACTGAACAACTATTTTGAGGGAATGAAAAAAAAGAACCAAAAGAAGATAAAGGACAAGAACCCCAAAGGCAAACACAACAACAAAAGAAAAGTGAGAAGGTGGAACTTACAAGGGTGTGGTAGAGAAGTCTCTTTTCTGGAGCACTTCAACCTTCCTAGTCTGCTCTCTTCCATCTCCCCTGGAATTACGGTATACTTTATTGGGCTTCCACCTGTCATTCTGCCTTTGAATGCTGCCTTAGTCCATTTTATATTTCTGTGTCAGAATGTTGTAGACAGTACTTTATGAAGAAAACACAGTCGTCTACCTTATGATTCAGGAGACAGGAAACTTGAAGATCCCAGGCTTTTCTGCTACACACTAACACAGCAGGAGGAGTTACATGGTATTAGACACAGGAGGCAAGCTTAGACTTTTAGCTTAGATTTAGATTTTTTTTTGTCCTTTTTTTAAAATAAGACTACTAATCCTGACCTAGGAGCTCCAAGTATATTAACTTATGTAACCCTAAATGCTTCCAAAATCCCTTTCTCCAAATTCTATCAACATGCAAACTTGGAGTTCAATTTCCATTTTAAGAACATTTAGGGGTTTATCTTAGTTTTTTGGTTGTTGTCAATAAAACACCATGACTAAGGCAACTTACATAAGAAAACATTTAATTTTGGGCTCAAAAGTTTCAGAGCATTAGGGTCCATGGCCATCGTGGCAGAGAGCATGGTTGTATGTAAGCAGGCACGGCACTTGTGTAATAGCTGAGAGCTCACATCCTGAGTCACAACTATGACTCAAGGAGACACGCTGGGAATAGCACAAGCATTTTGAAACCTCAAAGTCTGCCCCCAGTGATACACCTCCTCCAACAAAACCACATATCTTAACCCTTCTCTCAAAGGTCCACCAACTAGAGACCAAATATTCAAATATGGGAGCTTATGGGAGCCATTATCACTCAAACCCCCACAGCGCCATATTCAAAACTTATCAGCCTCTAAGGTCTGCTGTCTGTATTTCTTGCCACCTGGTTAAGGATAATGCCAGATTAGAGTTCAATATCCCCCTGACCATCGTGGGACCTGCAGTTCTGCCAGCTTTCCTCCCTTGCTATCCAATCATGAAGCTCAGAGCAGCACCAGCTCCCAATGCCCCACACCAGTGTGTTTACACAATGGACCTTTCCCAATTCCCTTTAAAAGGGAAATTCTTTTCACTCTGATAGGCAAGTAAATGGAAAAACCATTCTAGACATCATTTTATGTGGTGGACCAGCTGCCACTTTTATGACCCAGGGTACTCTTGAGTAGGGAGAAATGAGAAATATTAGATAGAAGGTGATACCTAGATGATGAGAGGAAAGACAGAAACACAGGATAGCCTCAGGAGGGTCTGGATCCTAGTCCACCAGCCCAGCACTTTATTTCAAAGGGCTTTTTATGACAATGCCAAGGGGAGGAGCAAAGGACCTCCCCTTGCCAGGTACAACCAAGTGTAGACCCTTCCAAGCACCTGGTACTCAGGCCAGTGGTCCAATCATCCTCTTTATGCAGACTTGCTAGATAAAGCCACTAAGGAAACCTAAATGGGCTCCAACAATGTTACTACTGAACACGCTATCTCTGTGAAGTCAAATTGGCTGCCATCAAGCGCAACCTCTCAGAAGTAAGTGAACATTCAGAACAAATGGAGCCAGCTTTCTTCTAGTATTACAGTCAATTAATACTTCCGTTTTCTGCTGGAAGTTTTAAATTTGAACTGGGTAGGTCATTGAGTAGGTCACTGGTTTCCTGGAAGAAAGAAGCAATTTTTTAAAAGCACCTTGGAATGTACCTGGGACAGAAAGATTGTTGTTGTTAATAATGATGTTCAAAGCAGTGTTTGTTTCTCCTCAATCAGGAGACAGCTGTTCTGGTCATGGCAACAGCTGGACTATGGCATACCACCCTGTGGGCAGTCTCAGATCACTTCCTGGACTTCATGGATACCAGGCAAGACTAGGCAGTATCACCTGCTGTTACAGACAAAGGACTCATCAAAGGAAATGCCACATCAGAGACGGTGAATCGGTCCATGGGGCCATCTAAACTATTTTAGACCCAAGGACTCCACGATGTCATATGGCTGATAAAAGACACATCTGATGAAAAAACCATCACGGTGAGCAGCGTGATGATTGCTACCATCAAAGTCCTGCAATAGCTGCAGTGGCAGGGGCTGGTGCCAGACTCAGGACAGAGAAAGGAACACACCCTAGTCCTTCCTCTTCCTTGTGTTCCCAATCTGCACTTCTGAATGCCTACTGTGCACTAGCCCTAGATTATCTCATGAGAACAAAGGAACAACTTTAAGAAATGTCCAAAATGAACATGTTTTCCTACCCATAGAGAGTCTCCTCACCTCATTCCCTGCATGATAGTAGCATCATTGTTCATCAAGGTGGAACTTAGGGATGATCTGGAAGCATTCCCATCCCACCCTGAGACTTTAATGCCATGTTACTATTTTATACAACTCTACACTCCATTGCTGAAGTGGTAGTTGTTCAATTACAACTAACTGAGCTTTGATCATTTTTTTTGCTAAATTTATTGCAGTTATATACCTTAATCCTCTTGCTCTAATCAGTTCCAAATATTAATAATGCCTACTAGTAGCTGTAATGGTTGGGATTAATTGTCAACTTGACAGAATCTAAAATCACTTGGACCACTGGGCATGTACATAGGAGATTATCTGAATTGTGTTAATTGAGGTAGGAAGACCAGCAGACTGTAGACGGGACTATTCCTTGGGCAGGGATGCTGAATGTTATAACATAGAATGAGGGGGCTGAGCACAAGCTTCATTTCATTGTCTTCTGATTAGAAATGTGACTTGAACTACAGCTTCAAGCCTCTGGTGGCTTGACATCTCCACCATAATGGACTGTACTTTGAACTGTGAGCTAAAATAAGCCTTTTCTCCTATAAGTTGCTTTCTTCAGGACATTTTACCATAGCATCAGTAAAAGAAACAAAGGCACCAACCTGATACAAGCCACTGAACAATTTTCCATTGACCTTATGATTAATTCCAAGCCTTTTAATAAAATACACAGACCCTTTCGTCACCTGAGTCTAAGCATCACTTCCTATTAATCTCCATTCTTTTAACCCTTGTGTTCCATTAGTGGTGTTACAGTATAGATCTGAGCCCAAGAACACCCACTAAGATTTCTAGGTTCTTATATTCCAGTACACAAACTTATAACAGCGATACACAAAGTACTAGAAATAGGGACAGCTGATTAAGGAAGACGAGGGTGCTCACAGGAGTAATGGACTGATGAACTAGAAAAAAGGCATAGGTTCAAAGAACGTGTTCCATGAGTCTCATGACGCTTTCTATGTTACTCACACAGCCCCTGCTTGTGTTCAAGTATCACTCACTTTTCTGTCTATGCTGTTGGTTGCATGTATCCTGGTAATGAAGGCTTTCCAGACCTGTGCAGATTTTTTTTAATACACTCATCTTAAAGCCACCCTCTCCACTCTCTAATCTCCTACCACAGTGCTGAACTACTAACCCCTGTGCCAGCCCTTTGAGAAGCATCCTTTCTGTCTGAGATGCAATTTCCCTTGCCTTTGATCCCCAAACCTCTGCCTAAGGAGCTTCACATGCTTCCTCAACTTGGTACAGCTGTTAGCTCTCCAAGGAACATAACCTGTCACTCGCCTTCAGCCCTCTACTTTCCTGCCTTGCCATCTGTTACTCCGGAACTCCTTCTCTGGCTGCACCGACTATCAGACTTGTGTGATGTGCCAGGCTTCTCATCTGGTTCTAAAGCTGTTTAGTAGAAACCAGGGGCCTTGTCTTCTCTTCAGTTTATCACCAGCACCTCATACAGTCCCTGCCATGCAATAGCTACTGAATAAATATTTTAAGCTGAATGGGATGGAATTGAGCTGAATTACAATCGGGTTGCTGAGGGAGTGCATGCAAATAAAAAGATTCAAATGCAAAGTGCCAAATGAGAGCTGATCGTTGCTCAAAAAAGAGAGCAATTACTCTAGGCTAGGGAGCGTTGGATGAGGCAGAACATTTTATAGAATCAGTGTTATATTTCATGGGCTTTTATGTTCATTTCAATCTTCCCAGAGTTACACTAATTGTAGAAGTGGCTGATTCAAAGTATGAGGATAGTATCAACAGGCCCCTTCTTCTGATGCATAACGTGTACCATAAAGCCCTTGGAAAGACTAGTAACAAATGCGTCCATGTATATTTCCAGGCATGGGGAGCAAAGGGAATAATTCCCTTTTCACAGTGGTGTAAAATGAGAAATTCTTGACATTATTTTTACTCTATTGTGATAACTACTCTCTAATTCCCACCATGGAACAAACCTTCACATGAACCAATACAATAATAATCCAGCCCAAAGTGTTTTCTTTCAGCTTACTCTGCCAGTATCCGAAGGACTTCTGAGGAGGGAAACATGGGGGCACCTTGCTTTGTTTGACCTGTTGGAGCATAGCAAGGTGATCTTGCTCAGTTGTTATTGGTCAGCACAGAACAGAATGTCTCTGAAACAGCCTGTCTCCCAAAACCGTCTATCTTGCTTTGGGCGAACAATTTCCCCAAGTGGGGACTGCAGAAGCACAGGTAGTCTCCTATGGCTGCAACAATTTCCTCACTCCCAAACCCTTCACCCTGCCCCTGGAAAGGGTCACAGACAGCCTTTTCTCCTGGCAGACATCTCTATTTCCCATGAGAGAGAGGCTGCCCCTCAGTGTGTGTCCTGACAGTTGAAGGTCAGACTCTGGTCTCTTTCTGCCATCTGTCTCTGAATGTTGCCTCAGAAATATAACATGAATGAGAATTCCTGGAAAGTAACTATGTCTATACAAGCTGATTGATAGATTATGACTTCTGTGATCTGTATGGGGAGGTTGAAATGTTGCAGATCCACAGACTCATTGTAATTTATCTTGAGTTGTCTTTAGTTCCCTAAATAGTCATTTCTTGCCCACTTCTGTGTCAAACTTAACAACCTAAGTGACTAAGAAACAAACACTTTTGGAAATATTTTGGCATGTGTTCACTTAACAAAACCTTAGCTTTTTACCTATCAAAAGGCTAAGAATGGCGTTGGCATTAAAGACACATAGAAGCATCTCCCCATTTTGCTAAAATCTGCCTACCTAATGTACCCACCTATGTGTTTGAGAAGTGTCTTGATTTATGGCTCTGTTGCTACCAACAGTTCACAAAATAGGTATCTCATTGGAACTTAGAATTTAGGGAACCCGAAATCCATGTTCCTAGGTCACTGTCATTCATATGAGGCTCCAGAATTAACTGTCTCTTATCCCTTTTCAAGGGAGAGATGTATTTTGCATCTGCAATAGCCTTTGACTAACTTCTTCCAAATTTTTGCTCCCCCACTCACTCGGCAAGCCTTTTTTTTTTTTTTTTTTTTTTTTTTTAAACCACTGTACTGCTTCTACAAGCCACCATCTTCAGAGTCCACAAATGAGATTAGGAAGGTCTTCTGAAAATCACATTTATTTTGTGGGTGTGAACATGGTATGGTCAGAGAGCAATTACAGGAGTCAGTTTGCTTCTCTCCCTCCAGCACGTGTATCATTGGAGCAGAACTCGGGTTGTCAGGCTTGGTGGCAGACACTGCTACCCGCTGAGCCCTCTCATCAGCCCAGGAAGTCTCAAGTTTTATTGAGACAAGGTCTAGCTATGTAGCACAGCATGGCCTTAACTTCAAAATCCTCCTGCCTTAGCCTCTCCAGTGTAGGATTATAGGTTTGTGCCACTGCATAGGGTGAGTGCTTCTCTAGAGCATTTGTTTGTTCCATTCCTGATTCACTTCTCTTAAGTCCTTATTCCAGGTTCACCCATGTTGTCATAAATAGAAGGGTTTTTTTTTTTTTTTTTTTTTTTTTTGTTAAGGTTGGATATCACCACACTGTGTGAATATTCCACCTATCCCTTATATACTGATCTGCTGATGGGAAGTCCTGATTTTTAACTACTGTGTATGATGTGGCAGTGAGCACTAGGAAAACAAAAATGTATTTTAATATGCACAATTCATTCCCTTTGTGTATATGCACAGTAGTAGAATTGCTGATAGCTCTATTATTGATGTTCTGAAACGTCCTCATACTGTTTCCCTTGATGGCTGCATTAATTTACATTGCCACCAGTGTTATGTTAGAGTTTTCTTTGCTCTATATGCTTGGTGGCATGAGTTAGCATAACAGACATTCTGAAAGGTATGGACCACATGGTATCCTAACTTTAATTGCATTTCCCCAGTGATTAGTAATGATGAGCATTTTTATACCTACTTGCAATTTGTTTATGTGTCATATTTTGAGAGTATCTATTGAAATTTTTGCTTGCTTTTACATCAAGTTATTTTGCTTCTTGTTACTGAGTGCTTTATTTGTATTTTCCCTGTTAGCCTATTAGCAAATATGTGGTATATAAATACTTTCTCCTGGTCTTCGGGTCACTTCCCTAGTCTGTTGCTTATTTCCTTTGACGTGCAGCAGCTCTAAGTTTAATGCAGTGTCCCATTTGTCTATTATTGCTTTTATTGCCTGTACTTTTGGAGTCATAAACAAAAACATCATTGTCCAGACAAATTTCATGAAATGTTTCCCATCTGTTTTCTTCTGCTCATGCATCTTTTACTGCCTACTGACATGCAATGATGATCCATTCAGGAACTAACTCTCTTTAACCCAAGTAACCACTCGCCTAAGTGAGAATATGGTAGATGCCATCCCATGCAAGAAGGCTGCTTGTGTCTATCTAAGACACTGGGGCTCTAAATACCATCCAATACTCTTCCCACATCTGGCAGCTTTTCAGCTGTATAATGGTCCCAGGATCCTGTAATAATTGCAATGACTCTGCTTAGAAATTCTGCACTCCCTGAGAGCATTGACAGTGGCTTTTCCTGCCTTTCAGAGCCAGGATAAATGACTGAGAGAGGAAGTAACTACCATTGTTTACCTCAATGCATCCTGATGTTAAGTCTAACCCACTAAACACAAAACAAATCCAGTGGGAGGGCATGCAGTTTTCTACTAAGTAGTCACCAGGCTCTCCTTAAATCAAAACAAGGTAAGATATCATTACATAATCTTTAATAAGCAGCACAGACATTATTGATTTTCAAGCCTCTGAAAAATTGCCAAATGAGTTAAATAGTCTAAGAAAAGACTCCACTCTTGGGATCGAAGACTATTCTGACATTTCCTTCCATCTCTTCCAGACTTTGCTCCTATGGCTCAAGTCTCTATTCTCTCTTTCCCACCTAGTTCATTTCCACCTCAGTGAGTATGGCGTTGATTGCTAGTAAACCCAAGGATCCAGTGCACCTTAAACAAGCCAATGGACTCACTAGAGGCCAGGATGTCTCTCCCGGTAGCCTGACTCTAGCTTCAAAACAAGCACAGCAGTATTGTCTTAAGGGATGTTAATTTTTTTCTGGGTTTGCCTTACTTCGATAGAACCATCACATACCTGTGAGTGGCTTTTTTCTTACATCAAGTTGGAAGTATGAGATCTATTAAGATAATATTCATTCCAAATATGACTGACTTCTGTGTATACCTCACTCTCAATTAAAGATGAAAACAAATCATAATTAGTCTATCCTATCAATTCAACATATTTTAAAAATTGTATTGGCCAGGTGTTGGTAGTGCACACCTTTAATCCTAACACTCAGGAGACAGAGGCAGGTGAATCTCTGTGAGTTTGAGGCCAGCCTAATCTACAGAGTGAGTTCCGGGACAGTCAGGGATATACAGAGAAACCCTGTCTCTAAAAACCACATGCAAAAATTGAATTTGTTTTTATGAGAAACATTCTTGGGAATGAATATATTTGGGATCACACACATGAGTCATAAAGTGCATACTGCTTTCTTTCATTAAAAGCCACGTGACACTGGTAGCTTCAGCTAAGACTCCCACTTAGTGTGGACTAGATGTTCCATGTGGCCATAAGCATATGGACACACCAATTTAGAATAGCTCAGAATAGTCTCTGCAAGGCCAGAAACATCCAAAGCATAAGTGACAGAGTCATTTTGATCTTAGGAGACCAGGATCATTACCACCTCCTAATCAGTGAATTCAAAACATAGGTGACCATACTGAGGATCTAAGCGTCATCTAATAGGATAGAATGTGCTGTGACAATTTCCCTTGATGTACTAAATACATAGCAAGAAAGAAAAGGCAAACCACAACTTTGAGAAGTATTCTGCAAATACTTTCCAGTCTTTAAAGTATCACTTTGAGGAGCAGCAAGCATGTTGTTTATATTTTCTCTGAGCTTAAAAAGCAAAGCAAAACAAAACAAACAAAAACACAGTCTTCTGAAATTTATAGGTGTTAAAGTAGGTTAAAATGCAGAGTACAGGCTTGTAAAAGTTGACTTTGGTATCATAAGCAGTAACATGACTTTAACCACAGGAACTGGGTACAAGCTAGCTTCTCAACTAGTCACAATTCCAACATGGATGCAGTAGTGCCTCCCCACACTCCAATCCTACTTGGAGGGTAATTGGGAATTGATGGCTCCTGACAGAAAGAGACCATGTATCTTTCAGGTACATGGTCAGTGTGTGATCAAACTTGCAGGTCACAATCTATGACCCAAATCATGTCCACCCACCCATCCTCAATAAGCCAATCAGAGAGCCAAATCAAAAGAGGATAGTAGAAAAGAGGGGATATTTATTCAATGCGGCCAATTGGAAAGAAGGAATAAAATATCCAGCCAAACCCCAAGTCCTCCTTCAGAGTCCTGGAGAGAAATTACTGCTTAAATGGAGGGCCAAGGATATGTACTTCTAAGTAGTCCATGTCATGGTATGTTCCTGACCACCATTGATCCATCAATACCTGGGCTTCCTCCTCGTCCTGTAAGATGGTCTGACAGAGTGTTAGAACTGTGTGAAAGTAGTTAAATTTCCCTTCGGCTGGAGCCTTTTCCTTCTCCTAGCATGAGATTTCTGAGGAAATTCTCATTTCTTTGAGGTCCATTGCTTCTAGTCTGATAGTCAGATTCAGAGACACAAGTGTCTTTTTAGAAGAGTTTCATTTTTGCCAGGCCTGTTATAGCTGGTAGATAGCTTATGCCCCAGTGGCTACTCCACACCCATGTACATATTGGCAGCACTGAGTGGATTAAAAGGAGTATTAATAATATGTTTTTTTAAGAGGACATGAAGTTGGTAGCAAGATTGAATGTCACTAAGGAGAGTTTGAGAGAGATAGCATTGGATGGATGTGATCAATATGCGTTTTATAAATACATTAAACTGTCAAAGAATGAAAAATAGTTTTTTTAAAAAAAATTGAGCCACTCTCAGGGATAGCCCATGAAATTGTATAGCTGATTTACTAATAGATGGGTCAATGTTATATTGTATTTCCAGTTATTGATTGTCAGGGCATTTTATAGTTACAGGTAACAATTATGAAATTATGTTATCTTTATTAATGTACAGGCAAATATTAAATAATGAGTTAGATATGAGATTTTAAAATGACTTCCTTAGCTCTTATTTGTTCCCTGATTTAGTAGACATTCATAGAATATTTCATAGAATATTCAAGATCTAAATCGGTGGAGGTGGGAAGCAGGGCCTGAGTGACGTGAGGCGCTTGGCCTTCTTTGGAAGATTTTGCAACGTGAAAGAGGGAATTAGCCTGGAACACCCAACATATTAACAAATGAGGCAGAAGGTCATATGCACAGAGAAAGTTATGAGTGAAACGACATGAGGTTTTAAAAAATGAGTCACTCATGTCAGATTAGTGAAAATTAGAAGACAGTAAAAGATGTCGTATTTGAACTAGATAGCAAATGTCACTTGTCACATCTGAATTAGATGTCAAGATGTCAACACCTGGGTTGATGTGAAAAGGAGGCCAATGCCAGAAAAGGAAGGGTGACCCTGTTGCCTGACAGTGGACCCATACCACCTGAGTCACGAGGTTCTGCGTCCAATCATTCTGTAGAAAGCCTCCCTAGATGTCATTAGGGTCTCAAAATAGGTCCAAATTCTAACAATGTCCAGGGACCCTGTGCTGTGGATCATCTGGGAATAACAAGGAATCTGTTGTTTATTATGAAACAATTCCAATCCTTCCACTTTTAAGTGAAGAAATTCGTGGCTGAGAAGAGATAGGTCTTGAACTTGTCCCTAGAGGGCCAGGGTGAAGTTTTAGAAAGCATGCCTTGCAAATATGGGAAGAGAAAGTTATTGAATTGTTTAAACAAGGCACTTAAGCAGGGTGTGTCTAACAGAACTGACCTAGAAAGGCAGAATGTAGATTAAAGATCACTTAGAATTTATTGAAACATCTCAAAGCACAAATAGATATGGTCAAAATTAAAATGGTAGTAGAGAATGTGGAAAGGAGATGAGGGCTTCAAAAAGGTAATGAAAGTATATGCCATGGAATTCAGAATAGAATAGATAAGAAAATTGAAGAGAAAGAAATGTCAGTCATTGACTTTGACACTTAGAAATAGGAAGGAGCATCTAGAGATGCAAGGACCATGCTTAGGATTAAAAATGATGCTTGGAAATCCACAAAGATACCTCCACAATAGACTACTGGCAGTGGTCGAGAGACAGCCCGAACTGACCTCCTCTGGTGATAGGATGGCCAAACATTGCTGTGGGATGTTCTGTATGGCAAATGTGTTGCTAATAAAACACTGATTGGCCAGTGGCTAGGCAGGAAGTATAGGCGGGACTAACAGAGAGAATAAAAAGAACAGGAAGGCAGAAGGAGTCACAGTCTGCCAGTCACCGCCAGGACAAGAAGCATGTAAAGATGCCGGTAAGCCACGAGTCATGTGGCAAGGTATAGATTTATAGAAATGGATTAATTTAAGATATAAGGACAGTTAGCAAGAAGCCTGCCACGGCCATACAGTTTGTAAGCAATATAAGTCTCTGTGTTTACTTGGTTGGGTTTGAGCGGCTGTGAGACTGGCAGGTGAGAGAGATTTGTCCTGACTGTGGGCCAGGCAGGAAAACTCTAGCCACAAAACATCCTAATTGTCATGCTAGAAACCTCATCCAATGCCTGAGGGAACCGGATGCAGAGATCCATGGCCAGGCCCCAGGTGGAGCTCCAGGAGTCCAATTGGCGAGAAAAAGGAGGGTTTGTATGAGCAAGAATTGTTGAGACCAAGATTGGAAAAAGCACAGGGACAAATAGCCAAACGAATGGAAACACATGAACTATGAACCAATAGCTGAGGAGCCCCCAACTGGATCAGGCCCTCTGGATAAGTGAGACAGTTGATTAGCTTGATCTGTTTGGGAGACATCCAGGCAGTGGGACTGGGACCTGTCCTCAGTGCATGAGCTGGCTGTTTGGAACCTGGGGCTCATACAGGGACACTTGGTTCAGCCTGGGAGGAGGGGACTGGACCTGCCTGGACTGAATCTACCAGGTTGAACTCAATCC
>CABHPQ010173865.1:0-36197 GCA_902168405.1 Peromyscus aztecus | reverse complement strand
TCCTTCCTTCCTTCCTTCCTTCCTTCCTTCCTCTCTCTCTCTCTCTCTCTCTCTCTCCTCTTTCTGATTACAATAATCTACACTGAAAATCTGGGACTAAATATGAACATTTATGCATACAAAAATTTTCCCTCCAATACTTTGATGTTGGATAAAGTCTGAAGTACAATGGCAAATTTCATCATTTGTGTTTATCAGTCTCATCTGGTGTAGATATTCTTATTCTTATATATTATTGAAGAACCAGCCTTAATAATATATTTCCCAGGGACTCAGAAGAGAAACTATGAACAGTGAGATTTATTTTTGGGAAATGAATCTAAGTACACAAAGCTCTTTGTCCATCTTCTTTATTCCTCTGGGATAAAATTCTATCTACACAGCTTCAGTCCTGTTCTAGTGCCTAGCTCCTTTCTTGCCTGATTTGTCTGTACCTTTATCTGTTGTTCCTTCTAAGTTCTATCTTAATTCTCTCATATTAGTTCTGCCTCATCTAGGCCCTTCTCATCTCATTTATACCCATCTAGTACTTTCTTATCTGGCTCTTCCTCATCTTTTATCCTGACCTCCAGTTCTCTAGTCAAAAATTCTCTCCAGCCAAAATCCTCAATATCCTCTCTTCATTCTCATACCTCAGTTCCCCATCTCTGAGGTGTTCAGTTATAAACCCAAGCCATAATGATCTTCTGGAAAAGCAAGGTCACCAGGCTTGAATTCTTACGGGGTCATAAAGGCAGGTAAGAATTTTTCTCAGACAGGGGTCATCAGGCTTTCTTTTACAACCCAAATGAGTGCTAATGATCGGTTAGTCAAGAAGGAAATTTATGTGCTCAATCTACATTCCTAGAAATTTAGGTAAGAAATTAGGAGTCTATTAGTAAGGCTATAAGGAAGGAGGGCCTCACCCTAAATTGTACAAGAAATAAAGCTATCCACCTGACCTAGGAGACAGGTGTTGTTTCATTTGGCCTTGGATACTTGATCGGTATGTTAGATAAATACATTGCTAGGAATTCTTTGAAGCACACATAGCATTACAAGAAAATCACTGTAGGAACCAGCTAATATATATACAAAAGCTAAAATATCACCAGGACTTCTTAAGCCATGGCTTGACCTGTGGAGAAGTCCTTGACTTTTCCAAGTAGTAGCTTTTGTGATAGTAGCTGCATTTCATTCCATTTTCCTGTGGCTTGCAGCAAGATATTAAGATTTTACAATTTGCTTTAAGACAGATTCTCATCTGACATTCTGACTATGACAGATAAACTCCCCTTAAAGGTTTGTCACATTTATCATACTCAAATTTATCATACTAAAATATACTCGAGTATATATTGATATTGAGGGAATGTTTGATACAGCTGAATAGTCTCTTGTGTGTAAACCTTCACTGACTTCATAGACTTTCTACATGGTATGATCAGACACTGAACCAACAAGGTAGTTTCTTTGGTTGATGGCTTTCCCATATGCAGTAGTGTTATTTTACTAGTCCACATTACTCAGTTGTGACTAAGGTTTTGTCTTAGGGTTTCTACTGCTGTGAAGAAGCACCATGACCATGGCAACTCCTGTAAAGGAAAATCTTTGAGTGGCTTACAGTTTCAGAGATTTTGTTCATTATAATGGAGGGAGATGGCAGCATGCAGACAGACATGGTGCTGGAGAAGGAGCTACATATTGATCCTACAGGCAACAGGAAGTGGTCAGAGACACTGGGCATGGCTTGAACATGTGAGACCTCAAAGCCTACTTCCACAGTGACACACATCCTCCATACTTCTTAATAGTGTCACTACCTATGAGTTTATGGAGGTCAATTACATTTAAACTACCACAGGTATGAAAAAAATCAAAAGAGAGAATCACATTTAATACATTCTTGTGTGGATTTGCAAAAGCCAAATAATTTAACACTACAAAAACTTCCCAATACTTATAACATTCAGAGGGGTTGTCTTTGGTATGAATTTTCTGACACTGAACTGTGACTGAAGACTTTATGATAGTCAATACATATGTGACTTCTTTTGTTGAGAATTCTCACATGCCGAATGAGGCCTGAATTTTATTAAATGTCATGCTAGTGTTTTAGTTAGGATTTTTATTGCTGTGAATATATGCCACAACCATGGCAACTCTTATAAAGGAAAGCATTTAATTGGGGCTTGTTTACAGGTACAGAAGTTTAGTCCATTACTGTCATGGTGGGAAGCATGGTAACATACAGGCAAATATGGTGCTGGAGAAGTAGCTGAAAGTTTTACATTTGGGTTTGGCAGGCAGCAGGAAGAGAGTATATTATTGGGCTAATCTTGAGCTTCTGAAACCTCAAAGCCAACCCCCAATGATACACTCCCTCTAACAAGACCACACCAACTCCAACAAGACCACATCTCCTAATAGTACCACTCCCTATGGACCTATGGAGGCAATTTTCATTCAAACCATCCACACTAAGTTCATTTCATTCATAAGGTTTCTTTTGGTATGGAATATTTTGGTATGAATGAGGTGTGCTCTGTGACTGAAGTTTTCTTCCTGTGCATCACAAAGACTTTCTCTAGTGGAAGCTTCTTGTTGCACAGTAAGATCTGAATTATGACAAAAACTTTCTTTGTCATCATTATATTCAGATGATTACTATTTTTCTGTCCACATTGTGGTGCTGGATAAGACATGAAGTTTCACTGAAAGCTCATTACATTACATGCACACTTGGGTGCTAAATAATGTGGGGAGTCAATATGAAGACTTTCCCATGCTCAATACACATATAAGGTTTATTTTCTCCTGAAAAGAATTCTTTGCTGTTCTGCATAGACTTACCCACATCCACCATACTCATCAGATTTATTTAATTTTTAAAGACAAGGTATCATGAACCTTGGGTGGGCCTCAAACTCTCAGAAATCTTGCATTTGCTCCTGACTGTTGAGATTAAAGGTATGTGCCACTGTGTCTATCTCACAGGATTTTTCTTGACAAGAGACCCCCTGATGCAACTAGGTATGAAGTATGGCAGAAGTCACTGCTGCATATGGTACACCTATAGAGTATCTTCTTTTTAACTTTCTATTGCTGAATAAGTTGTACACTATAGATGTTACATTTGCAAGACTTGGCTTTGGTATGAACTTTGTATGCACATGCACCATGTTCATGCTGGAGACTATGGGAATGAGAAGAGAGCATTGGATCCTCTGGAATTTGAGTTACAGGTGATTGGAAGATACTATATGGGTTCTGGGAACCAAACCTAGGTCTCCAGCAGGAGCAATAAGTGTCCCTATTTGCTGAGCCATCTTTCCAGCCCTGTGGCATGAACTTTCTTATGCATATTCTCTGCTTCAGGGTTTATCAGACATTTTACAGGATTTATCAGGTACTTTACATTTACTGGATTTTTCTCTAGTATGATTTTTTATTTTGATTAAGACTTGAGCTCTGACTGAAAGGTTTCTTATATTCCTTACATTTATAGGCTTTCTCTCTAGTGTGAGGTCTATGATGTTCTAAGATTGAGACCTGATGGAAGACTTTCCCACTTGTATGACATTTATAGGCTTTATCAGTGGTAGAAATGCTCCCCTATTTACTAATGTACTAATTTACTAATCTGCTACCTGCAGATCAAGAGGTAGAACTCTCAGCTCCTTCTCCAGCATCATGTCTGCCTGCAACTGCCAACTAAACCTCTGAAACTGTAAGCTGGCCCCAATTAAGTGTTTTCCTTTTATAAGAGTTACCATGGTCATGGTATCTCTTCACAGCAATAGACACGCTCACTAAGACAGAAGTTGGTACCAGAGACTAGGGTATTGCTGTGATTGGCCTGACCATTTTTTTATTCAGAGGAATATGAACTTTGGGACTTTGGACTAGAAAAGAAGCTGAATGTTTTAAGTGGGGGTTAAGGAGCCATAATAGTAGGGGCATGGAAGACAGTGGTGCTGAGGGTGATTTGAAGAGTGGAGGCCTGAAATCCATAGATTTCAGAGGAGAACAATGTTGGAATGTTGCCTAGAGATTGTTCTTGTGATATTTGGTGAAGAATGTAGCTGCTTTTGCCCTTGTTTGAAGAGTCTGCCTGAGGCTAAAGTAAGGAAATTTGGATTAATTCCATTGGCAGAGGAAAACTCAAAATAGCCTAGTATAAACTCTGTCATGTGACTATTAGTGTTAACTGTAGTGAAACTTTTTAAAGAAAAAGAGCAAGCTGAGCAATAAATATAAAATGTACAATAGGAAGTGGAATGGAGCTAAATCCTTTGTTCAAAGAGATAAACACATTATGGAATGAAATAAAGCCAGTGGTGACCTCAGGACAAAATCCCACTCAGCTAAATTTCCAACTTGTGAAAAGGAATTAAAGAAAAGCTGAGAGCTGGGTATGGTGGTGCACGCCTTTAATTCCAGCACTCCAGAGACAGATGCTGGTGGCTCTCTGAGTTTGAGGCCAGCCTGGTCTATAGATCCAGTCCAGAACAGCCAAGCATAGTCAGTGAAAGAAACGATCAAAACCAGAACATTGCTGAAGATGTAATTGAATGAGGGGAGGGGGGCATGTTCCAGCCCCAGTAAGCAGCAAACTTCATAGCTTCAGTCATGGGATTCTGGAGTGAAGGACAGAAGAAAGGGGCTATGGAATTTGCCTCTGTGGCTCAGGAAAGCTGCTGAGGCAAGGCATGTGCCAGAGGTGTCCCTGAGTGGAGGTCTAGAGAGGCCATTGTGTGAAGCTATAAAGTTGAAGCCTGGATTACCTTGGTGACCCCAAGATGTTGGAGATGCCAGAGCTGTGGGATACCTGCTGGGGAAAGTGGCTAACAGGAAGTGGAACCAGCCCAAGTAAAGGAATGTGTTGCAGTAAATAAAGCTAAAAGCAGTTGGAGTTCTGAAGAGTGTTTTGACATCAGACATAGAGATGCAGTTTGGAGTTTTCTCAGCTGGTTTTTGGTCTTGTTTTGTCCAGTATTTCCTCAATGTGCCCTATGTTTTGAAATAGTAATGTATTTTCTGTGCCATTGTATGTTGGAAGTATGTGTTCTGCTTTTTTATTTTGATTTTACAGGGTGATTACAACTAAGAGATTGCATGAAATGTTCCCACCCCTCACCACAAGTGTGCACCTCACCCGGGCAGCACCCTAAGGCTGACCTTCTGGTTGGGGATGCAGGTGAGTCAACCCTGAGGGCCTGAGCATAGGAGAGATGACCCCACCCCCATCACCAGCCTTGTTGTCACATGGGTGAGAAAAAGATGCCCCCCTCACTCATTACCACCTGTGGCAGGTGAGAGAGATGGTCCTGGGGTCACAAGAAGGGAGAGATAACCCTGGCCCTCATTGGAAAGCAGTGCACCTCTACCCCCAATCTGGGCAGCACACTAGGAGTGATCCTGTGGTTGGAGAGACCGGTGCCAGCCCCAAGGATGTGAGAGCAACAGAGGTGACCCTGCCCTCTCCTCTGCCATGCAGTGGCATGGGTGAGGGAAAGATGCTCTCCCACCTCCACCCTTTGCTACCTGCAGCAGGTGACAGAGTTGGCCCCAGCATCATGAGGGTGAGAGAACTAGCCCTGCCAAACACCTGCTGTAGCACAAAGGAGAGCAGACCCTGTACCCTGTCTGGGCATCACACTAGACCTGACCCTGTTGTCAGGGATGCAGATGAGTCAGCCCTGAGGTTGTGAGGGCAGGAAACCCTGCCCCTGCCCTTCCTTTGTATTCCTCCTATAGCAATTAGGTGAGAGGACTGTGCACCTTGCCTAGACAAAATAGTAGATCTTGCTTTGAGTGTGTGGGATCTAGATCTTAGGACCTAAGAGCAGGAGAAAGGACCCCTCTCCTTGCTGTAAGATGCTTTGTGTGAGCCAGTTGAAGCAGTACTGGAAAGCTCACCTGGATAGTGATGAAGGGGGAGGGCTAGCAGATTGACCAAACCAGCTACCATCCAGGCCCAAAACCAGGGCTGTGAGTTCGTCCACCCCAACATACATTGAATCTATGAACTGTTAGAGCATCTGAAGGGGATGAACCTACAGACCCAAAACAACAGGATCTCCATGACACAGGACAATAGGATATCCAAGAGGAGCCCCAGTGAAAGCCCATTATTATTGGTGTAGCAGGAACCAGAGGCCTCAAGTCAGACCAATGACTCACAACAATGAACACTTGCAAGTAAAGATGAATGGACTAAAAGGTAAACTGTGCAACTTAACAGACCACACTACAGATTTTGTGACAAGATTCTTCTCCTCCTCCTCCTCCTTATCTTCCTCCTTTTCCTCTTTCTCCTCCTCCTCCTCCTTCTCCTCCTCCTCCTTCTTCTCCTTCTCCTCCTTCTCCTTCTCATTCTCCTCCTCCTCCACTTCCTCCTCCTCCTCCTTCTTCTTGCTTTGTTTTGTTTGAATTTTGGGTTTTCTTTTAAATTTGGTTTTGATGTGGTGGGTAAGTTGCAAGGGCAGAGGTCAGATGTGAGGAGAAGAGAGAGAAGTCGGATCAATATGCAAGATGTGAAATTCACAAAGAATCAATAAAGTTTAAAAGAGAGAATGCATGAATCTCAGAAGAGACTTGGAACTTTAAACTTTTAAATAAGTTAGATACTGTTATAGACTATGGGGACTTTTGAAGTTCAACTAAATGCATTTTTGCATTATGATGTGGCTGCAAGCCTATGGGGGCCATGGAGTAGAATGTGATGGTTTGAAAGAAAATGGCCCTCATAGGGAGTGACACTATTAGGAGGCATTGCTTTGTTGGAATAGGTATGGCCTTGTTGGAGGAAGTGTGATACCATAGGAGTGGGATTTGAGGTCTCGGATACTCAAGCTATGCCCGGTGTGAGTACAAACTCCTTCTGCTACCTACAGATCAAGAGGTAGCACTCTCAGCTCCCTCTGCAGGACCCTGCCTGTCTGCATGCTGCCATGCCTTGCCATGATGATAATGGACTAAATCTATGAAACTGTAATCTAGCACCAATTAAATGTTTTCCTTTATAAGAGTTACAATGGTCATAGTGCCTCTTCACAGAAATAGAAATCCTAACTAAGACAGATGCCCAGTGAAACTATATTTCTGTAATTCTCTAATATCCTGTCTTTTTAGAGAACTCTGAACAGAGTCCAGGCTCCCCCATTCCTTCCTTATAAGATATGCAGTCACAGCCTTGAATATCATAAACTATTGAAATAAGATATCCTGGCCCCATCCAATCCCTGTTCCATCTCAGTTACCCATAGAAACTGAAGATCTGGGGAAAATATTCACACTGGCTCTCCCAAAGCTGAATCTGGGCTCCTGGTGACCTACTGCTTTCAAGAATCATATTTCCTCCATCCCTGTTCAGGAGGATAATGACCAGATGGAGAGGAAGGACTAGAGACTGACCCTTAACAGATATTCTCATTCACAGCCTTTATACCAGCCTTTATAGGGGCTGCCCAGATGGCCTAAAGGCTGCAGTAGTGTATTACTTCCAGTGGTGGGAATCTGGACTGTTTTCTTTACATGTTTTTTAATTAAAATGTTAGATTTATTCTTTGAGAAGTAAGCCACCTACCTGTGGACCACCCCTACTCTCTCAGTTCCCTCCAGCAATCACCTCCCCCAACCACAGGCCATACCTGACAATGGACTAGTAGGCCACCTGCCTACAGACCTAACCCTATTCTCTCAGGTTCCTCAGGCAAATACTCACTTCCCAAACACAGGACACACCTGCCAGAAGACCAGGAAGGATAGCTGTCCATGGACACCCCCCCAGACTCTTTCTATTTCCTCAGACAGACAGCCCCATCCCAACCACAGGCCACATCTGCCAAAAGACCAGATAGAATAGCTGCCCATAGACCTCCCCCACTTTCTCTAGTCCCATGGGCAGAAACACCCTGCCCAACCACAGATCATACCTTCCAGAAGATCTGGTAGGCAGCCCATCTTTTCCTGAGATCCCCTCCCCTCCTCATTGCCCTATCCCAGCACTCAACTTAGGTGGACATTCCATGTTAGACCAGAGGCTATGCTGGCCACCAGAATTCCAGATGAGCCATCTATCTGCAAACAGACATTCCTCCACCTGCTCAGTGCCCTCAACACTATCCCCAACCCTCCTACCTTCCTCTTTGCTATGTATCCACTTCCAACTTGGATAGAGACTCTTGCTAGAACAGAGGCTATATAGGCTACAAGAAGTCCTGATCCAACTATGGCTGAGACCCCTGCTCAACAAGAGACTGCAATGGCTACCAGAAGTCCAACTTTCAACTCAGGTAGAAACACCCTTGTTCAGCATCAGGCCATACAGGCCAAAAGACCAAAGAGAAAACAGAAACCAAGGGACAAAACACCCACCCAACAAAGACAAACCCAGAAATCAACACCTAGACCTATAATCACCTCAAACCAAGAAGCCTAGATGCCAGCATAAGAATACAATCAAAAACTACCAGGGCAGTATGTCACCATGAGAACCAAGCTATCCTACTACAGCAAAGTCATGAATATCTAACACAGCTGGACCACAAGAAAATGACATTAGAGCCAACTTTATGAAGACAATAAAGTCCATAAATAAGAATTGAATAAATTCCTTAAAGAAATTGAGGAAAAGACAACCAAAAAAAATTGGAGGAAATGAGTAAATCCCTTAAAGAAAGCCAAGAAAGCCAAGAAAAAAACAAATAGTTGAAGGAAACAAATAAAAATGTTCAAGACCTGAAAATGGAAGGAAAAAAACCCAAAACAACAACAACAACAAAAAACCCCCCCCAAAACTGGGGTAATTCTGGAAATGGAAAATCTAAGTAAGTTAACAGGAACTACAGATACAAGCATCACCAGCAGAGTATAAGAGATGGAAAAGATAATCACAGATATTGAAGATGTGATAGAAGAAATAGATACATCAGTCAAAGAAAATCTTAAATCTAAAAAATTCCTCACACAAAACATCTAGGAAATCTGGGACATTATGAAAAGACCAAATCTAAGAATAGTAAGAATAGAAATTAATTCCATCTCAAAGGCCAAGAAAATATTTTCAACAAAATCATAGAAGAAAATTTTCCTAACCTAAAGTAGGAGATGCTATAAAAATACAAGAGGCAAACAAAACACCAAATAGTTTGGACCATAAAAGAAAGACTCCTTGCCACATAATAATCAAAACACTAAAGATACAGAAGAAAGAAATATTAAAAGCTGCTAGAGAAAAATAGCAAATAATATATAAAGATCGATCTATTAGAATAACACCTGACTTCTCAACAGAGACTCTAAAAGACAGAAGGGAAAGATGTACTGCATACTCTAAAAGATCACAGAAGCCAGCACAGACTAATATACCTAGCAAAATGTTCTTTTTTTACTTTCATTTTTTATTTAAAGGGTTTTTTCCCCCATTTTACATACCTACCACAATTCCCCCTTCCTCCCCTCCTCCTGTTCCTCTTCCACATTCCCCCCACTCCATCCCCATCCAGTCCTCAGAGAGGGTAAGGCCTTCCATGGGGAGTCAACAAAGTCTGGCATATCAAGTTGGGGCAGGACCAAGTGCCCCCTCCCCTGTATTAAGGATGAGCAATTCATCCCTCCATAGGGAATGGGCTCTAAAAAACCAATTCATGCACTAGGGATAAATCCTGGCCCCACTGCTAGTGGCCCCACAAACTTCCCAAACCACACTACTGTTAACCACATTCAGAGGGCCTAGTTCTGTCCCCCTCCAGGTTCCACAGCTGTCAGTGCAGAGTCAGGGAGGTCCCACTAGTTCAGGTCAGCTGTCTCTGTGGGTTTCTCCATCATGATCTTGACCTCCTTGCTCATATAATCCCTCTTCCCTCTCTTAGACTGTACTCTAGTAACTTGGCCCAGTATCTGCCTGTGGATCTCTGGATCTGCTTCCATCAGTTACTAGATGAAGGTTCTATGATGACAATTAGGGTAGTAGTCATCAATCTGATTACAGGGAAGGCCAGTTCAGGCACCCGCTCCACCATTCCTTGGAGTCTTAGCTGGGGTCATCCTTGTGGATTTCTGGGAATTTCCCTAGCACCAGGTTTCTCCCTAACCCCATAATATCTCCCTTTATCAAGACATCTCTTTCCTTGCTCTCTCTCTCTGTCCCTTCCCCAACTCAACCATCCTATTCCCTCATATTCTCCTTTACCCTCCCCATCACCTCCTCCCGTGCTTCCAATTTACTCAGGAGAGCTTATCTACTTCGTCTTCCTAAGGGGATCCATACATATCCCTCTTAGTGTCCTCCTTGTTACATAGCTTCTCTGGGGTTGTTGTGAATTGTGCCCTGGTTATCCTTTGCTTTACACTTAATATCCACTTATGAGTGAGTACATAGTTTGTTTGTCTTTCTGGATTTGGGTTACCTTACTCAGGATGTTTTTTTTTCTAGTTCCATCTATTTTCATCCAATAAAACTTTAAATCATTGTAGATTGAGAAAAGATATTCCATGGTTAAAGTCAAATTTAAACAATATCTATTTACAAATGAAGGCCAACAGAAGACACTAGAACAAAAACTACAATCTAAGGAGGTTAAGTACACTCATTAAAACACAGGAAACAAATAATCTCACAGCAGCAAAACCGAAAGAAGGGAAACACACACACACACACACACACACACACACACACACACACACACACCACCACCACCACCACCACCACCAACAACAACAACAAAACATCAGTGATTAACAATCATCGCTCATTGATATCTCTCAGTATCAATGGCCTCAATTACCCAATAAAAGGTCACAGACTAACAAAATGCATGCAAAATAGGATCCATCCTTATGCTGCATACAAGAAATACACTGAAATATCATAGACATTACCTCAACATTACTGCCACAACTTAGACATTACCTTAAAGGGTTGGACAAAGATTTCCTAAGTGGACCTAAGAAAATAGACTTCAAACCAAAATTAATTCATAGAGATAGGGAGGACACTTTGCTGTGGGATGTTCTGTATGGCAAATGTGTTGCTAATAAAACACTGATGGCAGTGGCTAGGCAGGAAGTATAGGCGGGGCTAACAAAGAGAATAAAAAGAACAGGAAGGCAGAGGGAGTCTCTGCCAGCTGCCAGCCAGAACAAACAGCATGTGAAGATGCCGGTAAGCCACGAGCCATGTGGCAAGGTATAAATTTATAGAAATGGATTAATTTAAGCTATAAGGACAGTTAGCAAGAAGCCTGCCACGGCCATACAGTTTGTAAGCAACATAAGTCTCTGTGTTTACTTGGTTGGGTCTGAGCGGCTGTGGGACTGGCAGGTGAAAGAGATTCGTCCTGACTGTGGGCCAGGCAGGAAAAATCTAGCCACAACACTTCATACTCATTAAAGGAAAAATCCACCAAAATGACATAACAATCCTTAACATCTATTCCTTGAATGCAAGGGCACCCACATTTGTAAGAGAAACACTAGTAAAGCTTAAACCACACATCAACCTTCACACAGTGATAGTGAGAGGCTTCAATACCCCACTCTCATCAATGTACTAGTCATCCAGACAAAAACTAAATAGATAAATAATGGAGCTAACAGACGTTATAAACCAATGGACTTAACAAGTACTTACAGAACATTTCACCCAAAACACAAAAGAATATACGTTTCTCTCATCACCTCATAGAACTTTCTCCCAAATTTACCATATACTTGGTCACAAAGCCAATCTCAACAGATACAATAAAATTGAAATGACCCCCTGTATCTTATCAGACCACCATAGACTAAAGCTGGATTTCAACAACAACAGAAACAACAAAAAAAGCCTACAAACTCATGGAAGCTGAAAAACTCTCTACTGAATGACTACTAGGTAAAGTCCTAAACAAAGAAAGAAATTAAAGCCTTCCTAGAATTCAACGAAAATGATTACACAACACGCCCAAATTCATGAGTCACAATGAAAGTAGGTGCCAAGAGGAAAATTCATAGCGCTAATTGCCTACATAAAGAAATTGGAGAAATCTTATTCTAGCAACTTAACAGCACACATGAAGGCTCTAGAAGAAAAAGAAGCAAATACACCTATCTTAGTTAGGGTTTTTATTGCTGTGAAAAGACACCATGACCACTGAAACTCTTTTAAGAAAAATATTTAGTTGAGGGGGCTCATTTACAGTTTCAGAGGTTCAGTCCATTATCATCAGGATGGGGAGCATGATGGCATCCAGGCAGACATGGTACTGAAAAGATAGTTGAGGGTCCTACATCTTGCTGGTGACAGGAAGTCGACTGACTCACTGAGTGGTGTCCTGACCATAGAAAACCTTACAGTTTGCTCCTGTAGTGACACACTTCCTCCAACAAGGACATTCCTACTCCAATAAAGCCACACCACCTAAGTGCCACTCTCTATGAGATTATGGGGGCCAATTACATTCAAACTACCACATTCCACTCCCTCCCTGGTCCCCATAAGCTCGTAACAATGTCCTAATGCAAAATGGATTTACTCCAACTTCAAAAGACCCCAAAGTCTATCACAGTCTCAATAACGTTTAAAGTCCAAAGTTCAAAGTCTATTCTGAGATTCAAGCAATCTCTTAGCTGTAACCCCATATAAAAGCAAAATAAAAAAAATTCACACACTTTCAAAATATAATGTCACAGGATATACATTACCATTCCAAAATGTAGGGATGAGAGTATTGTGAGGAAATACTGGAACAAAGCAAGACTGAAAAACAGCTGGGCAAGCTCCAAACACTGCAACTCCATGTCTGATGACAAAACCGTCATCAGCTTTTAGACTTTGTTTATCTTTGTTGACTGCAACACAATTCTTCCTTTTGGGCTGGTTATACTCTCGGTTAGAAGCTCTCCTCGGCAGGCATCCCATGGCTCTGGCATCTCTAACATCTTAGGTTCTCCAAGACATCCAGGCTTCAACTTCTCAGCTTCATGCAAAGAAGGACTAGACCTCCATGAAGGAACATCCCTGGCACATGCCTGTCCTCAGCAGCCTTATTCCATGACTCCTTTCTTTTATCCTTAATTCTAAAGCTAGACCCATGTGGCCAAAGCTGCCAAATTCTGATGCTTACTGTAGCTGGAACATTTCCCCCTCTTTCAATTACATATTCACCAGCTTTCTGTTCTTCACTGCCTAAGGTTGGCTGTCCTGAAACTTGATCTCTAGAACAGACTGGCCTCAATCTCAGAGATCTGCCAGCCTCTGCCTTCTCAGTACTAGGATTAAAAGTGTGCCCACACTCAACTCTAAGCTTTTTTTTTTTTTTTTTTAGTTTCTTTCCACAAGTTGGAAACTTAGCTGGGTGGGATCTTGCCCTAAAGTTTCCACTCTCTTTATTCAATTTTTTAATCCTTTTATCTCCTTGAACACAGGATTTAGCTCCATTCCCCTTCCTGGTGCTCCTTTTCTCCACAAAATCTTCATTTGTAATTTACCCTGCTCAGCTTGTTTCTTTTCATTATAAAAGTCCATTAGAGTTACTGCTAAAAACCACATGACAGAGGCTGTTTTGAGATTTCCTCTGCCAACATAATTAATTCAAAATTCTTCACTTTAGCCTCAGGCAGACTCTCTAAGCAAGGGCAAAAGGCAGCTACTTTCTTCACAAAAAATATCACAAGAATAATCTCTAGGCAACATACTAAAATTCTTCTCCCTGAAACCCCTTGAGTAAGCCCCCCCCCATAGTTTAAATAACTCTTAGCACCTCTGTCTTCCATGCTTCTACTAGTATGGCTCATTAAGCAGTGCTGAAAGCATTCCACTGCTTTCCAATCTAAGCCACCAAAGTTCAAATTCCTCTAAACAAACATGTAATCAAGCCTTTCACAGCAACATCCCAGTCCCTGGTAACAACTTTTGTCTTAGTTAGGGTTTTCTATTGCTGTGAAGAGACACCATGACCACAGAAACTCTTTTGAGGAAAACATTTAATTTAGGGGAGTTGCTTACAGTTTCAGAGGTTTTGTCCATTATCATCATGGCAGGGAGCATGTCAGAATGCAGGCAGATAAGGTGCTGCAGGAATAGCAGAGAGTCCTAAATCTTATAGGCAACAGGAAGTCATCTGACAATCACACTGAAGGAAGCTTGATCAAAAGTACCTCAAAGCCTGCCCCACAGTGACACATTTCCTCCAACAAGGCCATACCCACTCTAACAAAGCCACACTTCCCAATAGTGATACTCCCTATGAGATTATGGGACCCAAATACATTCAAACTACCACAACAATCAAGAAGAGTATATGGCAGGAAATAATCAAACTGAGGTATTGAATTAAATAAAATAGAAACAAAGGGAACAATACAAAGAATCAGTGAAATAAAGAGTTGTTTTTTAAAAAAATTAACATGATAGACAAACCCTTATCCAAACTAACTAAAAGATGGAAGGAGAATATCTAAATTAACAATATCAGAAAAGGATGACATAACAACAGACACCAAGGAAATTTAAAGAATCATTAGGTCTTAATTTAAAACCCTGTACTCCACAAAGTTGGAAAATCTAAAAGAAATGGACAATTTTCTTGATAGATACCACTTACCAAAGTTAAATCGAGATCAAATAAACAACTTAAATAGACCTATCATCCCTAAGGAAATAGAAGCAGTCCTTTAAAGTCTCTCACCCCCCTCTCCCAAAAAGGCCCAGGGCTATGGGGTTTTAGTGTGGAATTCTACTATATTTTCAAAGTAGTGCCAATAGTTCTCAAATTATTCCACAAAATAGAGAGAGAAGGATCATTACCAAATTCATTTTATTTTTATTATTTATTTTAATTTCATTCTTTTTTATTATTTTTTTCATTTTCCATACTAACAACAGTTCTGCCTCCCTCCCCTTCTTCTGCTCCCCCACCTTGTCCTCCCCACCCCCCATCCAGTCCCAAATTCATTTTATAAGGCCACAGTCACCCTGATACCCAAACCACATAAAGACTCAACAAAGAAAAGGAATTTCAGACCAAGTTCCCTTAGTAATATAGATATAACAATACTTAATAAAGTAATTCAAGAATATATCAAAAATATCCACCATGACCAAGTAGGCTTCATCCCAGAGATGTTGGGATGGTTCAACATATGAAAATAAGTCAATATAATCCACTATATAAACTTAAAGAAAAAAACACATAATCATCTCACTAGATGCTGAAAAAGCCTTTGTCAATAACCAACACCTCCTTCATGATGAAAGTCAGGGAGAGAGTAGGGATACAAGGAAAATACCTAAACATAAAAAGGGATGACAGCCAACATCAAATTAAATGGAAAGAAACTCAAAGCAATTTCACTAAAAGTAGGGACAAGATAAGGCTGTCTACTCGCTCCATATCTCTTCAATATTGTACTTGAAGTTCTAGCTATAGCAATAAGTCAACCAAATGAGATCAAGGGAATACAAACTGGAAAGGAAGAACTGAAAATATTGTTGTTTGCAGATGATGTGATAGTATATATAAGTAATCCCCCAAAATCTACTCAGGAACTCCTACAGTTTGTAATACTTTAAGCTAAGTGGCTGGCAAAAGTTTTAACTAAAAATAATTAGTAGCCCTCCTATATATAAATGACAAATGGACTGAGGATAAAATCATGAAACTGAAAAGTTCTGTAAGGCAAAGGACATCATCAATAGTTCAAAACATCTGCCTTCAGAATGAGAAAAGATTTTCACCAATTCCACGTTCAATAGAGGGCTCATGTCCAAAATATAGAAAAGAACTCAAGAAACTAGACATCAACAAACCAAATAATTTAATTAAAAATGGGATACAGATCTAAACAGAGAATTCTCAATGCATGACTCTCAAATGACCAAGAAAAACTTAAAGAAATGTTCAACATTCTTATTCATCAGGGAAATGCAAATCAAAACTACTTTTTATTTCATCTTACACCTGTCAGAATGGCTAATATCAATGACACAAGTGAAAGTTCACGCTGGTAAGAATGTGGAGCAAGGGGAACACTGCTCCATTGCTGCTTAGAATGTAGGCTCCCACAGCCTCTATGGAAATCAGTATAGTGATTCCTCAGAAAATTGGAAATTGATCTACTTCAAGACCCAGTTACACTACTCTTGGTAATATACCTAAAAGATGCCCCATCATACCACAAGGAAACTTACTCAGCTTTGTTCATAGAAATATTATTCATAATAGCCAGAAATTGGAAACAACCTAGATGTCCCTCAATCAAATAATGGATAAAGAAATTACAGTACATTTACACAATGTAATATTACTCAACTGTTAAAAAAATAACATGGTGAAATTTGCAGGCAAATGGATGGAACTAGAAAAGTCATCCTGAGTGTAACCCAGACCCAGAAAGACAAATAGAATATGTACTCACTTATAAGTGAAGGATAATCATGCTACAATCCACAGACCCAGAGAGGCTAAGTAACAAGGAGGTCTCAAGTGGGGACACATAGATTTCCCTGGGAAGGGGAAATATATTTCATGGGTGGACTGGGAGTGGGTAGGGATGGAGATAGGAGGAATCACGTTGGGAGGTGTGGAGGGAGAGAGTACTGGGAGAGGTGACTAGAACTGGGGGCACTTGGGGGTGATGTGGAAACCTAGTTCAATGGAAACTTCCTGGAACCTAGGGTGACCCTAGAAAAGTCTCCTATTAGTGGAGGATATGGAGCCTAAACTGGCCATCTTCTGTAACTAGGCTAGGTTCCTAGTGGTGGGACTGGGACACCTACCTAGTCACAAAATCTTTCCCTACAACCTGTCTAGTTAGGAAGATGTATTGGGGCAATGTTGGCTCTGAATTTGTGTGTGTGGTCAATCAATGATTAGTCTAACTTTAGGCCTAAGGCAGAAGAGAGAGCCTGTGTTCAACACTGCCTGGATGGCCAGGATCCAGAAGTTGGATGGCTCAGACACCTAGGGTAGAATCAAACATGACTGACAAAACAACCTAGCAAGCAAGCAAACCAACCAACCAAACAACAAACAAACAAAAACAAAGTAAATGATGCCTAATGATATTCTGCTATACTAATAGATCAGTGCTAACATAGCAATCATCACAGAGGCTTCCTCCAGGAGCTGATGGGAGCAGATGCAGAGACCTACAGCCAAACATTAGGTGGAGCATGGGAACCCTGAAGAAGAGGGGGAGGAAGGGTTGTAGGAGCCAGATGGGTCAAGGAAATAAGGAGAACATGGCCCACAGAATCAACTAAGCAGGTCTCATAGGGGCTCACAGAGACTGAAGGGCAATCACAAAGCCTACATGACTCTGCACTAGGACATCTGCATACATACTGTTGTTTAGCTTGGAGTTTTGTGGGATCCTTTTAGTGCTCCTGGGTTGGCTCAGCCAGTCTGGCATGAGGGTTTGTGCCTAGTCTTATTATATCTTGTAGCTGGAGAGTTTCTCTCCAGGTCCCACCAAGCCCCTGCAGTCTCACAGTCCACTTATAAAATAATCACTCAGATGCTTATATTACTTATAAACTGTATGGCCATGGCAGGCTTCTTGTTATCTAGTTCTTCTATCTTAAATTAACCAATTTCTATTAATCTATACCTTGCCACGTGGCTCGTGGCTTATCGGGTCCTTACATCTTGCCTGTCATGGCAGCGGCTGGCAGCGGCTCTCTGCCTCAGCCTTCCACTTCCCAGACTTTTCTCCTCTCTTTGTCCCACCTATACTTCCTGCCTGGCCACTGGCCAATCAGCGTTTTATTTATCAATCAATTATCCACAGCAGTATCTTATTATTCCATGTCTGGTTGATATGCCTGGGAGGCCCGCTCAATATTTTTGAAGGGAAATGGAGGAACAGTGGATCGTGGGGGGACTGAAGGTGTGTGTGAGGAACTAAGAAGAGGGGAATAAGGGAGGCTGCAGTCAGGATGTATTTATTGTATGAGAGAAGAATAAAGAAAAAGGAAAAAAGACAAAAATTATTATTTGAAGATGTCATACATGTGTACGATGTATACAGATCATGTCCACCCTCACTCTCCTTTTTTGAACCCCTCTATGATTCCTCCATCACACTTTCTTCCCAACTTCATGTCCTTGTTTTATATTTATTCATTTATTTAATTTTTATTTTTTAAAGTTTAAAGCTATTATTTAAAAAAATTGTATGTGCCTATTTTGATCATATTCTTTCCCTTTGCCAACTCTCCAGATCCTCCCCACCTCCCTACACATAATTCATGTTCTCTCCCTTTCTTTCAACATAAAACAAAAACCAAAAAAGTCAAAATAAACAAACAAATCAAATTTTAAAAATACCAAAATAACCCAAAAAGTGCAATAAAGACTTGGAGTCTGTTTTGTGTTGGTGGGGGCTTTCTCTGGACTGTGGTAATATACCCAGTGACATTCCATTATAGAAAACAAATTTTCCCTTTCCCAGGAGGTAACAATCCCTGGATTCCAATTACTGCTACCCATGTCATGAGTGCATGAGTGTAGGTTCATCTCCTAGGGCAAGGGAAACCTAGCAGTGGCCACACTCCTAAAGAAAAATGATTCAACCTCCCTCAGCAGCCATTAATTGCCAGTATCTCCTCAGCTGGGGTGGACCCTTGGAAGTCCCTCTACAATCCACCCTGGAATTTTTAACTGGCATGATTTTGCCCCAATCTTGTGTGAGCAATCACATTTGCAGTGAGTTTATGTATTCAATAGCCATGTTGTATCCAGAAGACATTTCTCAGCACTTCTCTCCACTCTTACATTATTTTCTCCCCCTCTTCTTTGAACTTTGGTTTGAATGGTGCTTGATACAGATCTTATGAGTGAACACCCATGATTGTTTACTTTCAGCACTTTGAACAGTGATTTCTCTCTGCGTTAACCTCTGTTCACTGTAATAAAAAGTTTCTTTGACCAAGGTTGTGAGTAGCAGAGATCTATGAGTATAAACATTTAGAAGGAAGTTTGACAACATGGTGATTTAGGAAAAAAAGAATCAATAGATTCTCCCCTAGGGACCTGTGACTTTCCTAGTCATGACTTTTGGCTATACTTAACAGTACTAGGCATAAATTCTCTCCCACAGAACAGGACCCAAATCTAATCAAGAAAGTTACTGGTTACTCCCACAAATAGTGTTGCTCCAATTGTATCATTGGATACATCTTGCATAGCAGGTTGGCATTGTGGCATGTAGGATCTAGTACTAGACAAATTTATTGATGTCTTTTCTTCCTAAGCAACCTGAATAGCATCTTTTAGTACTACAAAAGCTATTCATCAAGGAGTTTTTATGGTTACTTCAAGCTTGATATCTCTGTGGTTTGCAACCAAAATCTGTGATATGTAGAACAATAGGATCTTACCATTTTATTATTTTGGACAAGCAAGAGCAATGGCAATTAACTTTATTGTTTTAGGTGACTCTAGGACTTCTCTGACCAGTAAATAGGATAGGGAGGTAGTCTTAGTTTTGCACTGAGATTTTCATTTAATAACCCATGTTTTCTGAGATCAGCATTGTTAACTTATATAGGGTACTTCTGTTCAAATATTTAAAATATTTTTAAGTAGCTAACAAACTAGTTGAACATCATAAGACTTATTACAGCCTTAAAAAAACACACTCCTACCAATCCTTGTCCTATACTCCTGTCTTCACCTTCATTTAAACTTACAGCTCCCAGTATTTCCTCCTCTTTTTTCATATCATGTGTACTCTACTATTACTTTTTATCATATATATTTATGAGATAGCTTCCCACTGTGTAGTTCAGTATGGGCTGTAATTTTTTTTTGGGGGGGGGTTGTAATTTTTTATGTAGACCAGGCTGCCCTTGAATTCACAGAGATCTGCCTACCTCTGTCTCCTAAGAACTTGGAATAAAGGTGTGCACCACCATACATGGATAATTTTTTAAGCTTAGAATGCAAGATCATAGGTTTCCAAGTACATTCATGTATATTTTGGACAAACCTGTTGTGGGAATTCAATCCACTTAGCCAATGGTATTGTGGTGACTTGCCCTATGCGGCATGGTCTTTTCTGAGTACATGACCAGATAA
The DNA here is from genome assembly GCA_902168405.1 of Peromyscus aztecus. NCBI lineage: Eukaryota > Metazoa > Chordata > Mammalia > Rodentia > Cricetidae > Peromyscus > Peromyscus aztecus. Next base: position 16,149 of record CABHPQ010173865.1, on the reverse strand, counting down.
GAACTGAGGAGAGGGATCAGGAGCTCTCTCTCTTGGGTGGTCGGAGCAGGAGCAAGTGATGGAGAAGCATAGCTTGCAATTGGTTCCCATCGCCCTTAGGCAGAATGGCAGGAAAATGACAGCTGGATTAGCAGCGGCATCTACTTTGCTCTGTGTCATGAGTGTACCCTATTGAATTCTTTCCCTAATAAATTTTGTCTGGCCCATTGCATCAGTGTCCCACTTTATAAGCCTTCTCTTGGTCTCTCATTTCCCCACTCCCCCTCATTCTATTACCGGCTTGAACTCTTTTGCCTCTAGTATTCTCACTCTCTACTTACATTTCATCTATATTCTAACTTCATCCTGCTTAAATGCAGCCCCAGCCCTGCCACCAGCAGTCCATTTCTAGGTTCCACATTTACTCCATGTCAAACACACAAATAAATAACCAAAGCTAGGGCTTTCATATGTGAAAGAACATATGGCGTTTGTCTTTCTGGGCCTGGGTGATGTCACTCAGTGCAATTTTTCTGATTTTGATTTACCTGAAAATTTCATTATTTTGTTTTTCTTTTACAATTGAGTAATATTCCATTGTGTATATGTACCCCGTTTTCATTACCCACTCATCAGCTTATGAACATCTAGGTTGATTCATTTCTTGGATATTGCAAATAGAGCAGCAATGGCCAAACATCTCTGTATGAGGATACAAAGTCGTGTGGGTGTTTATGCCATGACATACATGTAGAGGTTTGAGGACAATATTGACTGTCAGTCCTCACTTTCCATTTTGTTGAGAAATAATATTTTTATTTTCTACTTCTGCATGCACCAGACTAGCAGCCCATGGACTTCTGGAGATTATCTTATCTCTGCTTCTCATTTCATTATAGTATCAGTGTGATTACAGACAAGTGCTACTGTGCCCAGCTTTATGTGGGGTTTGGGTTATCAGAATTCTGGTCCTCAGGCTTGCAAGGCAAAAAAAAATTTACTCACTGAGCTATCTACATACCACATTTCATATTTTCTTTTAAGTGAATTTCACTTTTTGCTGGATGACAGTTTCTCCAGTGTTAAAATTTACTTTTCTAGACATTCACATTCCTGCCCTAAGGCTCAGAAATCAATGCAGAAGATATGGTGTAAATAATGTAAAAGGGAGAAAGGGAGATCTGTGAAATGCCATTATCTAATCAGAGTATGGCCATAGTAACCTTGAACACACAACAGCTACAGTTACTGGCATTGGAACTACACAAAACTGACCTGGCCAATCACCTATGGATAGGGGAAAGAATCATAGGGCTCTACCACATATTGCTGAACTATTGGCCACTAATAGATTCTGGAGTTGTGTACACACTGATAAGCCTACCAGACTCCAGGGGATAGTTCTGAACCCATGGTTACAGAGATAGCCCTGGTTAAACTCAGTGGGTTACAAAATACAAAGTCATGAATATAGGAAAGTGATTTTTAGGGAAGAAAGGTTGCTGGCAGAGGCAAGAAAGGAATCAGAGAGTAGAAGAGCAAAGGAAACAATCAGAATGCTTTATATTTCAAAGAATATTTATTCTTAAAATTACTTGTTTGTTTTATATTTTTTAAAAATAGAATCCACTTTGCAATTTTTCATTAAAAATGTGTATAAAGATATTTTTTCAAGTATCATGCTTTGCATACTTTACAGTATTATGTTTGTTTTGTTAAGTTTTAGTTTTGCTTTTCAAGAGACAGGGTTTCTCTGTGTAGCCTTGTCTATCCTGGAGTTTGCTTTGTAGACCAGGCTGGCCTCTAAATCACAGAGAATCTTACACATGTATGTAATGTGTTTTAGTTAAGTGTACCACCATTTCCTTCCATCTACTTCCTTTCCTGTCCACCCTAACACCACTGTGTGTCCTCAGTCCACTTAGTGCTGCCACTATGTTTCACAAATTTTTTTTAAAAGTGAGCAAATAATGATACTTTCAACTTACTCAGCCAGTATTTGAAAACAGCCAGTTTAGATGTTATTATTCCAAACAATCCAAATACAGCCCTCCCCATTAAATAGTTGGCTGCTATAACATGCACAAGCTTTTTTAAGGAACAGTATACACAGGCATAAAATATTAGACACTGAAATTTAACAGATCAGCAGCTGTGGAGATAATAGTACAATGCTTTTCTTGAAAGTATAAGGACCTGAGTTAAGTTTCAGAACCCATGTAAAAAGCAAAAAGATGTGTGTTGTGGTGTATACTGACAATACTACTCTGAGGAGGAAGATACTTAAGACAATCTATCTTACTTGGCAAGTCCTAGGCAAATAAGAGACACTGTTCCAGAAAACAAGGCAGATAGCACTTTATTAGTGACAGTCATTGTCATCCTCTGGCCTCTACAAACTAGTCTATATAACTGTATGTGCACCCCTATATTCATACCTTGGGACACACACACACACACACACACACACACACACACACACACACACATTTTATCCATCTGTACACCTTCAAACCCAGAATGCTTCATGTGTAGGTTTTGAGACAGTCCTTAGAAATATCTTAACTGGACCTTTATTTAGGAAAAACATGTACTGTACTATTTTTTTAAAAGAAAAAAATAACACAAGATAATAGACTTTAAGTTGATATCATATAGAATACACTTCAGATTACAGTAGTAGATCAAGTCAAAACAAAAATTTGGAAAAACTTGAAAGCCTATATATTTCTGAATAGGAGGTGAGATGGAGGGAAGTAACATCAGAAAGTTTTTAGACAGATTTGCATATTTAAGTTAGAACTGAGAATTGCTCTCAAAGCATTATAAATATCATTTCCCAAAAAATGAGAACTAGGCATAGTAGTGCAAGTCTTTAATCCCAGCATCTGGGTAGCAGAGGCAGAAGATGTCTGTGAGCTCAAGGTGAGCCTCATATACACAAAAAGTTCCAGGCTAGCCAAAACTACATAGTGAGAAGTTGTCTAAGGAGAGAGACAGAGAAAGAGAGAGAGAGAGAGAACAGAGAATTTGAAACACAAAATTACAATTTAAAGTTCTCATATTCATCTCAATCAAACAAAGATCTTTTAAAATGCACCCAGAACTTGTATTTCTGAAGAGAATAGAGGAAGAGTTTCAGCAGTACACAAAAGAAGTGAAAGGATGGCAAAACAGGGCACTGAGAGGCAAACCAAACACAACCTCAGGAATTTAGTTTCTTGGCAGCAAGAGTGAAAGTGGAAGTAACATCCATATGCTAAGCTATAAAAGAGAAGTACCTTTGAAATATTACCTTCAGGAGAAGCACACCTCTCTCATAAGCCATATTTAGTACTATTCACAGAAGCTAAGTTATGAAACTAGCCTCAGTGTCCTTTAACAGAACTATGAATAAAGAAAATCTGACACATATGTACAATGGCATTTTATTCAGCTATAAAGAATAAACTTATGTCCTTTGCAGGAAAATGGGTGTAGCTGGTGTAACTTAATAATAGTAAGTGAATCAAGTCAGTCTTAGAAAGACAAATATATGTTTTTCATTGGTAAGACCTAGATTTTATACAGATACATAAAATCATATAAGTACAGGTGACATGAAAGTGGACATGAAACTATCTGGATGAACAGAGAGGACTAACAGGATGATGGTGGCCTGAAAATGGAAAGAAGAGCTGGGAATGGAGGCATACAAGGAAATACTTGCTAGAAAAGGGCCTTATGTATCCCAGTTTAGCAAATTAAAGACATTTAAAAATTCAAAAAAAGAGAGGAAAAAATAGTGACTCCCCCCAAAAATAAAATAAAATTAGAGATGAAAAAACAGAACAATGCATCTGATTCCAATGAAAGCCAGAAGGTTATTAGTGAATATTTTGCAAACTCACGTTCCAAAAAACAAAGAAATCTAGTTAAAATGGATGAGTTCTTAGACACATGTAATTTCTAAAAACTGAATAAAGAAGAACAACTCAAACAGCTCCATAAAAAGGAAGATAAACAGTGTAATATAATCACTTCACCAAAGCAAACCCAAAGGGTTAGGTAGATTCACTGTTGAATTCTACCAAATCTGTGAGGAATCACTAACACCAACATCCATTCAATTCTTCCACAAACTAGGAAGGGAAGCGACACTATCAAACTCATTTTAAAAAGCCATTTCCCCAATATCCACAAATAAAAAAAAAAACAGAATAATTTGCCTCATAAACATGGAAGCAAAAATTCTCAACAAATTCTTTGTGAATCACATTCAAGAAATGATGTAATTATATTTTGATTAAAATGTGTTTCAAAAACTTAAAAAAGAATACACTAAAGAAATCCAAGTTGATTTCATCCCATAGATTCAAAATTAATTTAATATAATCAAACTGATGAATATATATACAAGATGTAAATATCTTGGGCGTAACTCTAACCAAGTAAATGAAAGACTTGTATGATAAAAATTTTAAGACATTGAAGAAAAAGATTGAAGAAGATATCAGAAGATGAAATGATATCTTATGCTCATGGATTGATAGGATTAATGTAGTAAGAAAGAAAAACAATCTATAGATTCAATGCAACCCCATTAAAATTCTAAAACAATTCTTCACAGAAATAGAAAGGACAATTTTCAGCTTCTTACAGAAACACACAGACACAAAAAAAGAGTATAGCTAAAACAATTCTGAACAATAAATAAAAGAATTTCTTGAGCTATCACCATCACTAATTTCAAGTTGTACTACAGAGCTATAGCAATGAAAGCAGCATGGTATTGGCACAGATACACTGATCAATGGAATAGAATTGAAGGCCCAGAAAAAAGTCCATGCACCTATGGACACCTGATTTTGAGAAAGAAGCCAGATATACACACTGGATGAAATACAGCAAATTCAACAAATGGTGTTGGTCAAACTACATGGCTGCATGCAGAAGAATGCACATAGATCCATATTTACCACGCTGCATGAAACTCAAAGTAGATCAAAGAACACAACATGAAAGCAGATACACTAAATCTGATAGAAGACAATGTGGACAATAGTCTTGAACTCATTGGTATAAGAAAAAGATCTTCTGACCAGAACCCTGATAGTGCAGGCATAAATATCAACAATTAATAAATGGGATATCATGAAGCTGAAAAACATCTGCATGTTAAAGGACACCATCATTTGGACAAAGTGGAAGTCTACAGAATGAGAAAAGATTTTTACCAGCTACATGTCCAATAGAAGGCTAATATCCAAAATATATAAAGAACTGAAAAAACAGGGCATCAAGAAGACAAATAATCAAAATTTTAAAATGTAGTACAGCTCTAACCAGAGAATTCTTAAAAGAGGAAATTCAAATGACTGAGAAACAGAGAAATGTTCAACATCCTTAGTCATCAGGGAAATGCAAATCAAAAGTACTTTGAGATTTCATTTTACACCAGTCAGAATGACCCAGATCAATAAAACAAAAGACAGCTCTTATTAGCGAGGATGTGGAGTAAGGGGAACACTCATATATTGCTGGTGGAACTGTGAATTTGTAAGCCTATATGGAAATCAGTGTGGCAGGTCCTCAGCAAGCTGGGGATCAATCTACTTCAAGATCCAGCTTTACCACTTTTGGGCATACATCCAAAGTATGCTTCATCCTAACACAGAGACACTTGTTCAACCATGTTCATTGCTGATCTCTTCACAATAGCTAGAAATTGGAAACACCCTAAAACACATGAATGGCTAAAAATGTGTTAAATTTATACAATGATTCCATTATCCACTAAAAATATAAATCATGAAATTTTCACATAAATAGATGGAACTAAATAAAAATCATCCTGAGTGAGGTAACTCAGAACCAGAAAGACAAATATGGTATATATTTGATTATATGTTGATATTAGCTGATAAATCTTTGATAATATAACCACAGTGGTTAGGTAGAAAGTAAGGTATTGGATTCAGGGAGGGATCAATCTCCCTAGGAATGGGAAATAGAATATCTGGTTATGGATGGATAAGGGTGAACTGAAATGGTATGCCCAAACAGTGACAGGGAAGGAGAGGGAGGATGAGACAGGGAATATGAGGAGGGACAGCTAAAATGGTGAAGAATCATAAGGAAACTTAATACAGTAGAAGCTTCCTATAATATATACATATATGAAGGTGTTCTAAATGAAATTACCAAATGATGATGATACAGAGCCCCAAATGGACATCTCTTGTCACCAAATGCAACATCCATACCAGGATGGGTTACATCTAATTGAGTTGTTGGCCATGGAGGGGTCCCATCACAACCCAAACAACCGAAGCTATTGCCAAGGTTATTCATTGCTCTCTACAAACAGATAGTAAGAATCTATTGCTGAAGGATTCAGGGTGGTGCTTATCTAGAGATTTCACCTCTATGGACTATATTATTCATGGGACTGGAGGGTATTGTGCATTTTATTAGGAGGAAAAGGTAAATACCAACCCAGCTGCAAACTCTTCCAATATACAACTGTAACCCGCTTTCGAGACATGCTGGTACAATAGTGGCATAAAGCTTTTGGGAGTAAACAACCAATGTCTGTTTGAGTTAAGGCCCATACTATGAGATAGAATCCAATGCTGCTTAGGTGACCAATAATCTGAGATTGGATAGTCCAGGAACCTAGATGAAAACCAAATACTACTGTTCTACTTAAAGAACATAGCAATAAAATGACTCCTAATGACATTCTGCTATACTCATAGGTCTGTTCCTTGCTCAGCCATCATCAGAGAAGCTTCCTTGAGCAGCAGATGGGAACAATACAGAGACCCACAGCCAGACAGTATACCAACAGTGAGAGACCCTGAAACACTTGTCCTTGTCCTAAAAGGGATGTCTCCATCAAATTCCTCCCTTTCCTCAGGGCTCAAGAGTGTAAGAGCCAGAGGTGATGGAGTGTCCTAAAGATTCAAGGTCTTCTAGTCATAACAGGGCTGGTGTACTTATGAACTCACAGACTGAGGCAGCATGCACAGAGCCTGTGCTCTGATGGGGTTGTAAGAGCTGAATGGAGAAGTAGACATTTGCCCCCACCCTTAACCCAGAAACCCAATTAAAACACAGCCCACCTGTATTTCAGCAAAGCTCTAGGCTTCTTCTAGGACTTGTTCTACCTGCAACTATCCACAGGTTCCTCCTGTACTGCCTATATAACTTCACTATGTACCCAGACCTTCTGTGTCTTACTTCATGGTCTAGCCTGGTAAATACCACTGAATCCCTATTCCTTCCCCACAACCTACCAGATCTAGACCAGGTCCCACAACCAGTGCACTGCCTAGCCTGGCCTTCCCTGCCTGCACTATAAAAGAGGCTTGAGACAGGATCCTCCATAGCTATCCATGAACCCACAGGGTATATTTACCACACCATATCCAAACTTTCCACACATCCAGATCTGTCCCCTCACTCCAGACATGGAACAAGATTCACATCCTGTATACCAGCCCTGTCCCCTCTGTTTATCTTACTTCATTTCACCCAAGCCATTTCCAATCTCTAGACTCAACCTATGAGACATTGAGCTGGTGCCTACCTAGAGCCTTCATCCCTGCTGACTAGTGTTCATGATATTGCACACTAGCAGAAGAGAAAGCTAAACACCAACTCAGCTACAAACTCTGAGATATGCAATGGTGATCTGCCTGTAAGACATACTGGTGTAATGGTGGCCCAAAAGTTGTGAGAGTAACCAAGCAATATCTGATTAGAAGTAAGGCCTACTCCATGAGATAGAACCCATATCCAATACTGCTTGGGTGGCCAAGAACCTGAGATTAGATAGCCCAGGATCCTAAGTGAAAACCAAACTGTAGTATGAATCCTAATTGGTCTTAATAAAAACTTGGAGTCAGATATCAGGGTAAATGCTGAAAGATCAGAGAAGCAAAGAAGCCATCTACTAGAGATCTTACCTCTAGCAAATCCTCAGCTGGAAAGGGCCAAGCTCCTGTCTCCACCTTGCCTTATCACTTCTTCTCTCTGCCCAGCCATATTACTTCCTTTTTCCTCCTCCCAAGTACTGGGATTAAAGGTGTGTGCCACCACTGCCTGGCCTCTAGTGGCTAGCTCTGCACTCTGATATCCAGGCAAGCTTCATTTGTGAGAGCACAAACAAAATATCACTACACCAAACACTACTGTTCTACTAAAAGAGCATAGCAATAAAATGACTCCTTTTATGGGGTTGCTGTTTTGTTGTTAGCCTTTTTTACTCTTTTGGGGGCCCACCACACAGCTCCCAAATAAATCACACACACGGAAGCTTATTCTTAATTATAAATACCCAGCCTTAGCTCGACTTGTTTCTAGCCAGCTTCTCTTAACTTAAATTATCCCATCTACCTGTTGCCTCTGGGCTTTTCCCATTCTCTTCTGTAAATATTACTCTTACTCTGTGGCTGGCTGTGTAGCTGGGTGGCTGGACCCTGGAGTCTTCTTCCTTCTCTGGCTACTTCTATTTTCCCAGATTTCTCCTTCTATATATTCTGTCTGTCTGCCAGCCCCTCCTATCCCTTCTCTTGCCTTGCTATTGGCCAATCAATTCTTTATTAGACCATCAGGTATAATAAAATGACTCCTAATGGCATTGCTGCACTCTTAGATCAGTGTCTTGATCAGCCATCATCACAAAGCTTCCTCCCACCAGAGATGGGAACAGATACAGATACCTACAATTGGAAAATGTGCAGAGAATGGAGACCTTTGAGCACTCAGCCATAAATTGGATGTCTCCATCTGATTCCTTCCCACAGGGCTCAGGAAACCCTATGGAAGAGGAGGCAGAAAGACTATAGGAGCTAGAATACATGGAGGGCACCAAGGAAACAAGGACTTCTAGAGACATCAGGAATGACACACATATGAATTCAACAAAGACTGGCAACATTCACAGGACCTCCACATGTCTAAGCCAGATAAGGTCTCAGCACTGAAAGGCAAAGTAGACACAAGCCCCATTCCCTAATACAAAAGGTATCACCAGTTAATAACCACTTGCAAAGGAAAAATCTGTTTTTTTCCAATGGATTCTCACTGGGTATATAAACCACACTTAAGGACAGATTTTATGCCCAGCAGTAGATGGCCAACACAAAATGAATCCAATTATATTTTTGGAGATTTTCTTTTTGTTTTCTAATGCTTTGCCTGGGCATTTTTCCTCATTAAAAATTTCTCTCTCTCCTTATCTGTCTGTCTACACACATTTATATATACATATATATACACACACACACATATATATGTTTCTATTTTTTATGGGTTTTATTTGTGGGTGAATGTGTGTGTTTCTACATCTGTAAGGTGTTTCCTATGCTTTGTCTTTGGCTCTTTTTTTCTGTTAGTTTTGTTCTATTCTGTTTTTTATCTTTTATTAGTATTATTACTATTATTATTTTAGATGCCTGTTTGTTTTCTAATAAAAGAGAGAAAGAAAAGGTGTGGATTTGGATGGGTGGGAAAGTGGGGAGAACCTGAGAGGAGTTGGGGGGAGGCAAAACCATAATCAGAATATATTGAATGAAAAAAATCTATTTTCAATAAAAATCAATAATATCAAATACCAACAGCTTCAATTCTCCAACACACAGACTGACCTAATATATCAAGAAACAAAGTCCATCTATCTTTGATTGCCAAGAGACACATCTCATTTTTAAAGATAAAATGTTGGAAAAAATTCCTCCAGTCAATTGGACCCAGAAGGAAAGAGGCATTGCTTAAACTAGTATCTGACAAAATAGACTTCAAACTAAATCTAATTAGAAGAGATGAAGAAGAACACTTCATTCTAATAAAGGCAACAGTTAACCAGAAGATATTACTATCCTTAATCACAAAAAATAGAGAAACATTAGAAGGAGTTGACATCATACATCAAAAATCCTTAACAGATATTTATAGAATATTCTACCCAAACACCAAAGAATATACATTCTACTCAGTGGCACAGGGAAACATTTCCAAAATAGAACACATCCACCACACAAAACAAATCTTTATAAACTCAAAAAGATTGAAATCACTTCTTGTATCTTAGATGACCATAATGCATTAAAATAAAATTGACAGCAAAATATCTCTAGTAAATACACAAATGTATGGTGATTAAACAACTCATTACTGAAAAATAAATAAATCAATGAAGAAATTAAGGATTAAATAAAAAAACTTCCTGGAACTAAATGAAAATGAGAACACAGCACAAACAACCCTCTGGGCACATTGAAAGCAGTTTTATGAGAAAATTTAAAGCTCTATGCATGTACATTAAAAATTAGGAAGAACACAAATAAACAGCTTAATGATGCAAGTAAAAATTTGAAAAGAAAAACACAAACAAAACCAAATATAAAACCAGTCAAGGGCAATAAATAGAGAATCAGAATAGAAGTCAATAAAAAAATCAATCAAACAAAATAACACAAAGAATAAGTGAATCAAAGAGCTGGTAAGATGAAAAGATTGACAGACTCTTGGCTCAACTAACCAAAATAAAAAAATAGAAGAACCAAATTAGCAGAATCAGGAATGAACAGGGAAACATTACAACATGCACCCAAAAAATTGATACTATTATGAGGGAAAATTTTACAATCTGTATTTCATTAATCTGGAAAAGTTAAAAAAATATAGATGGCTTTCCAGATTATGCCAAATCACAAAAATTAAGCCAAAAAGAAGTCAACAATCTAAATAGAATCACAACAAATGAGGAGATTAAAATAGTAATGAAAAGTCTTCAGCTGAAAAAGTCCAGGGCCAGATGGATTCACAGCATAATTCCACCAGACTTTTTTAATCTTTCAGATCCTTCTTAAACCATTAAAAAAAGAAACAGAATGAGTATTCCCAAACTGTTGCAAAGCCAGTATCACTCTAATACAAAAACCAGGTAAAGACACCATAGACCAATATTTCTGATGAACACAGACTAAAAAATAGTCAACAAAATACTTACAAACAGAATATAACAAAAACACCATCAATCATGACCAAGTTGACTTTATTCTTAAAATGTAGGGATAGTTCAACATATGTCTCAAGTCAATAAATGTAATAAATCACATAATGAACTTATGGGGAAAAATCACATGATCATCTCCATAGATGCATAGAAAACCTTTGGTAAAATCCATCATGCTTTCAAGATCAAGGTCCTAAAGAACTGGAATGCTAGAGGGAACATACCTCAACATAATAAGAGATATGTGTGAGAAAACCTACAGACAGTCGGGCTGCAGTGCTGCATGCCTTTAATCCCAGTACTTGGGAACCAGAGCCAGGTGGATCTCTGTGAGTTTGAGGCCAGCCTGGTCTACAGAGCGAGATCCAGGACAGGCAGCAAAACTACACAGAGAAACCTTGTCTTGAAAAACGAAAAAAACAAAAAACAAAAAACAAAAACAAAAACAAAAAAAACCACCTACAGGCAACATCATCAACCTAAATGGAACTTCAGTAATCCCACTCAGCAATTAGTCAGGGATGTCTACCATCTCCACTCCTTTTTAATATTGTGCTTGAAGTACTAGCTAAAATAATGAGGCAAGAGAAGGAAATGAGGGGAACACAAGTCAGCAAAGAAAAAGTCAAGCTATCATTATTTACAGACAACATAATACTATATATTAGAGATTCTAAAAATTATACGAGAAAAGAAATGATAATCAATTCAGTAATGTGGCAGGATGTGGAATCAACTTGCATAATCAATAGCTTTTTTTGATACACCACCAACAAACATACCGAGAAGGAGATCATGAACACATGCCCATTCACAATACCCTCAAGGAAAATAAACTATCTAGGAATAAATCTAACCAAGGAAATAAAGAATTTCTTTAATGAAAACTTTAAACTTCTGAAGGAGGAAAGACACTAGGAAATTAAAAGATAACTCATGCTCATGGGCTGGTAAAAGTAGTATCAAAAAGAGGACCATTCTAGCTACTTTAGATTAATGCAATCCCAGTCATAATCCCATCTCATTTTTCTCCGGAATAAATAAAAAAAATTATTCTAAAATTTATATGAAACTACAAAACAATCCTGGGAAAAAGAATGACGCTGGAGGGGTTACAATTCCAGATCTCTCTTATTAGAGAGTCATAGTAATAAAACATGGTACTGACACAAACCAGACATGTAGACCAATGGAACAAAATCAAATCCCAAACACAAGTACATGTAACTTTAGCAACTTAATATTTGACTAAGATACCTCCCAAAACAAAACCTATGCAAAGAAAAGAAAGCACCTTCAACAAATGGTTCTGGGAAAACTGGATGTTCACATGCAGAAGAATAAAATTAAATCCATATCTACCAGCTTGCACAAAAACTAAATTTAAATGGATCAAAGGCCTAAATGTGATGTCTGAAACACTGAAACTCCTAGAAGAAAACATAAGCAGTACCCTCCATGATGTAGTTGTAAGGAAAGACTCTGTCCAAGAATTAAGGCCAACAGTTGACAATTGGGCCTTCATAAAACTAAGTCTTCTGCACAGTAATCAACCAGGTGAAGTAAAAGCCCACAGAGTAAGAAAATCTTTACCAACTCTACAATTGACAAAAGTTTAATACCAATACAAATAACTCAAAATAATACAAATGACTGAAAAAGCTAATATAAATAACTTAAAAATAAAGATCCTTGCTATCTAGGAAGAGAATTTTCCATACACTTATTGTACATAATCTAGACCAAAGGCTGGTATTGTGATTCTAGGTAATAGTATTGGATATAATTCAGTGACAGCATAGGCTAGAAGAGGGTCAGGAATGGTTGAGCAATAAAGAGAGAATTGAGTCTCAGAAAGGAGAAACTCAAATGAGGGAAACTAGAATACTTTTTTTTCTTTTTGAAGCAAAGAAACTAGTAAATAAAAATACTAAAAATAATTTAGAGACAGTTCTTGGGACATGGAGTAGAAAGCAGTGTGGAGGATGTAGGCAGCACTGATGTATGCACACATAGTAATTCTAGGCATTATCTATTTGAAAATAAGACAGAAAATGAAGAAATGAAAAAATGAACTTACTGAAGATAGTATGTCTCACTGCTCGGATCACCAGTCACAGAATCTAAGACAATTGTAAAAAGTGGGAAAAAAGCAGCAACCACCATATCCCCATCCTTGTACACACTGGGTTTTGTCTTTGCAGCACAGTAAGAATAATCAAAGGAGTAGACATAGCTGGAATACTGCAGAACCAGGAACATAAAAAGCATGATCATCATGGAAGTATCTATGAAGTCTAACTATGTGTAGAGTTTGAATTTACCCAGTCAGCTGGTGTATGCATAGCCCATGTATTTGTATCTATTCATGTAACTTCCAATTTTGTTGTTGACTATGTATGATGGCCACTCTCATTTCCATAGCTCCTTCAACTCAGTTTTCTAATATACCCTGGAGGATTCTGAAAAATATTCTTCCCTGTAGCATCACATCTGGGGTCCTAGTCCAGGTTAAAAAAATGGAAAACATGTTTGAGGCTCATCTTCTCCAGTCCCAGGTGCTATGATTTCATCAAGTACCACTGACAACAGGGCTCCCTCTGGAGATGAAGTCCTTCTGGAAAGACTTGTCCAAGCTGGTGTCAAGAAACTTTTACCTTTAGTTTGGATGAAAATATTGTCATGAGGAATGAGGATATAGGTCAGTGGAAGTTATGTTTTTTTTTATCATGCACAAAGCCTTGGGTTTAATCCCCAGAATCACATAAACTGGGCATTGTTATAAACATCTGGAATCCCAGCACTGGGGGACCAAGAGGCAAGAGAATCAGGAGGTCAAGATTATCTTTATATACATAGGATGATTGAATTCTACCTGTACTAGAGATTTCTGTCTCAAAAAGTGTTGATAAATCTGGTGTCCAACTTGTGGGGCATGAATTCACAAAAAAGTCATGTTTCAGGCTCAGGCTGGAGCTACATGCAGCCAGAGTTACTACCCCACTGGCTAGATTTCCTGTTTCTTCCCCAAGCCCTCTGAGGGAGTCTGGAATTTTTTCTGCTGTAGCCTTTCTGTATCAGATTCCATAGACCTTTGGGCTCCAAAAACTACAGGAGTTAGCCATTTTCACATGTTCTCTATGGTGATATTTTCTTTGTACCAAAATGTTATTTGTATGTTAATAAATAAAGTTGCCTGGGGGTCAGAGCTATTAGCAAGCCATAGGAAAGCAGGGCAGTGGTGATGTACGTTTGTGATCACAGCATCTGGTAGACAGAGCTAGGTAAGTCTATGTGTGTTCAAGGATACAGCCAGCATTGGATACACATGCCTTTAATCTCATTACCAACCATAGAACACCTGGAGGTCTATACAGACAGGCTGTAATGAGGCAGTCCTGTGGTTGGGTTTACAACCAATGAGAAGGCAGAACAGAGACTATATAGACTTTAACACAGGAAATACCGGCTCCTTCGGAGAGGTAGGACCACTGCAGGAGGAAGGGTAAGGTTTTGGCTCTTAGCTCTGACCTCTTGGCTTTCTTCTTTGCATTGGTTCTGTGTTTCTTATTTATACGACAGTTGGTTACATCTACATTTGGCGCCCAACGTGACAAGAATCCATTAAAAACCGCTTGGCTTGGCCGCAGGTCCGGTTTCCAGCCTGAGTGGCCCGGCTCCCTAGCTCGGGCCTAGGTCTGACTGACCCGTAGCTGTTGCTACTTGCTTAAAGCTAGTGTTACAAACAACTCAGGCCTGCCCTGCTGAACAGGCCTGCCCTGCTTGCTGAACAGCTAAAGCTTGACTAGGCTCAAGCGGCTACGACTTTTTTGCTCACTCCCTCTCTCTCTGGATTCACACCTCGAACACCAGGTGGCAGTTTTGAAATTCCCTCGAATTTCTACTGTTCTATGCAGACTTGGTAAGTCAATTAACATCTCTATTTAAAAGAGAATTTTTTCTACATTAAAAAAATGGGCTTTATGTGTACATTGGAAGAAAATTGGGCTTTGTTTGAAATTTTAGGCACTCTGACAATGGAACAACTATATGAGAATATTAATATTGATTGAATTATGCAGCTTATTACTTTTCTTATCCTCATTGTACTATTTAAAAAGATAGTCAATTTAAGTGCCAGGATAACAGTCTTAGAAAAACCTGTTAAACCTGTAAAAATGAATTATAGAGAAATTCAAATTCAGACAGACGAAATTAACAGTGAAGTTGTTTCAAAATTGGATCATAAGGTTTCAAAAAGAAAACCTGTTTTCCCACAATCACCCTTAATTTATCCGGTAGCCATACAGCAGCTACCTGGTGAAGAGAATGAACAAAATGTTTGGAATCCAATTGAAATGTTAGACTTACGAAGATTTAAGGAGGCAATAGCATCTTATGGCATGCATTCTCCATATGTAAAACAAATGTTAAACACCTGGTCAACTTGTAATAGGATTATACCACAGGACTGGCGGGATCTAGCACAGGCTGTTCTTGAGCCTGGACAAAATCTTCAGTGGAAAATGTGGTTCAGCAAATAGGCTAGAAATATAGAAAGACAATGGAGGGATAATGGAATACAAGTCTGCCAGGATCAGATTATTGGAGAAGGCCAATATGCTACAGTACAAGCACAATGTTTATATGATGTCCAAATCCTAGTTCTATGTCGAACGGCAACCTTAAATGCATGGGACAGAGTTGAGGAATCAGGAAAAAAAACTGAGTCATTTACAAAGGTTATTCAGGGCCCAAAAGAATCTTTTACAAACTTTTTACAAAGATTGACTTCAGCAGTACAGAGAATGGTTCCGAATTTAGAGGCTAGTCAGATAATAATTGAATCTTTGGCCTTTGAGAACTCAAATGCAGCATGCAAAAGAATAATCAGGCCATTAAAGGCAAGATCTGCACCTTTAGAAGATTGGATTAGAGAGATGGTTAATGTTGAGGCTTATGACCAGGATGATATGTGGGTAGGAGAAGCAATGTCAAAGGGTTTGAGAAATGTTAGATGTTTTGGATGTGGAAAGCAAGGACATTTAAAAAGGGACTGTAAACAGGTTATTCCTAGAAATGTTTCTTCAAAGAACACTGGCAATAGAATGCCCCTTCCTTCTGGAGTATGCAGAAGGTGTGGTAAGGGAAAACACTGGACAAAC
>CABHPQ010173864.1:0-14872 GCA_902168405.1 Peromyscus aztecus | reverse complement strand
GTGTGTGTGTGTGTGTGTGTGTGTGTGTGTGTGTGTGTGTGTGTGTGTTCTGGTCTCTTCCTCTTATGAAACCCCAAATATTCAATCATGAGGTTCTGCCCTAATGACCTCCCAACCCAACCCGAATCAAGCCCTACAGCTCCCCCCCCAAATGCCAGGGTCAGGTAAAGTCCCTCCCCTTTCCTGCCTCATAATGAGGATTAGATTCATTTCAACTCATCAAGGTTGAAGAAGACATTCAAACCACAGCCAGGCCATAGCCTTCAAACTGCCACTGGACATCCAGGGTCAGACATATTCCCTTGGGGACATGTATACTGGCCCTCAAAGGATACCCACTGAGCAGAAATCCTGGCCTCCACTACTAACTGTCCATGGTGCTCTCCCACAGCTGTGGCAATCTATTGCCCAACCATCATAAAAGGTTCACTGGGAGTCAAGTCACTCCTGCTGGTTGAGAACCACATATGACACATATGGTGTGTGCATCATATCGTCATCTGCATATCATTAGCCTTGCAAAACCCCCACTCCCATCATGCATTAAACACCATGCCACATCTAGAAAACTCCCTAAAAGAACAAAAAGGGTCATAAATCCTGATCTAGAAAAACTTTAACCCTTTCCTAAACTCTCCCCTTCACTCATGAATAATGCCCTCCTCCAGTAATTTGCTCACAGAATGAGCTATCTAAACTCCCAGTGCCGTGGGATGGGGACGGACAAGCAGAGAGCTCAGTCAGAACATGCACAAGGTACAGCTAAGGCTAAGAGTGGGAGTTAGGCCGGAGGGGCTTCCCAGTCAAGGAGGGAAGAGTCGAGTGTGCTCCTTCTCTGGTACAGAACAAG
The DNA here is from genome assembly GCA_902168405.1 of Peromyscus aztecus. NCBI lineage: Eukaryota > Metazoa > Chordata > Mammalia > Rodentia > Cricetidae > Peromyscus > Peromyscus aztecus. Next base: position 14,022 of record CABHPQ010173864.1, on the reverse strand, counting down.
TGAGTGACTAGACACCCCTGTGAGACCTGTCCCCATAGTAGAATGACTCAGGGAGCTGGATCTACATGAGTCCAGTGCCCTGAGAGTCCCTCCATCCTGAAACCAGACTGTGCCAGGAGAGGGCTATGAGGGTGAGGACAGGCAGTGGACTACTCTACTGCCAGGGACCAAGTGACAGAAACAGCCATGAGGCTGGGAGATGTCTTAGCAAATATTCTCTTCTACCTTTGCAAAGACAAGAAGACAGGGCCCAGCTAGCATTGGAAGAAACACATGATCCTCAGAGGCCAGGGACCCACACCAGAGCTCAACCCCAGCTCCACCCACCCTGCACAGCCCAGACCCTTCCCCCAACTCACAGCTCCCCACTCCACAATCCACACCTAAGGACAGGGCTCTAGGTGAGACAAGGAGACCCTCAGATGGAAAGATGGTCACCAACCCAGTCCTACATCTGGCATTTAATATATTTTAGCATAGTGCTGGGAAAGCTAGACCTACATGATCCAAATACCCTAAAAGTCCATCCATCCTGAAGTCAGACTGTGCCAGGTGAGGGCTGTGGAATGGGTTGGTAAGGTGCTTGCCTTGAAAGCCTGAGAACACACTAAGCACAGCGTGGGGGCTCCCACTTGTAATCCCTGCGCTGGGGAGGCAGAAACAGGAAGATCCCTAGGGCTTCCAGACCCTGCCCAGACAGCCTAACCCACTTGGTGAGTTCCAGTCCAGTAAGAGACCCCGTCTCAAAGTGGGTGGACAGCACATGAGGAACAACCAGCGTGGTCCTTTGGCCTACACACACACACACACACACACACACACACAAAACACATGCACATGGACACACATAAACATACATCCAGACTCTTATTTGCACACACATAACACGTGCACATGGACCCACATAAACATACATCCAGACTCTTGTTTGTACACGCACACACATACACACACACACACACACACACAATATTCTAGCATAGCTATTACCCTATTCCTGCCACCTCATTAGCTAAAGATAAAAAGAACTCTCCGTGGGGAAAATAGGGCATCACTAGGGTCCCTAAGCATTGGGGGCCAAAGAGCTTGCCACCCTACTGCCCAGAACTCCCCTGATGGTGTGAGGACTCTCCGCATGAAAAGCCCCAAAATGAGGAGCAAGGGGGTGGAGACGGCACAGCCAGGCTAGGAGAGAGCCGGGCCAGAGAGACATTAGTGAGGATGTTTATCTGAGAGCCTGTTTAAAACTCTGTAACGTTCACCTAATGGGAAAATTTGAAGAGAATTCAACTGGATTTGTCCTTGTTAAACTAACATTAAGGATGTTTAACAGCTGTCTCGGGCACATCGCATTACAATCCGGAGACAGACTTGGCAAACTAATGGTTTTGTTTGTCATCAGGAGAATGGGTAAAAGAAGCTGGGCAGAGCCGGGTGTGGGCAGCACTCCAGAACCCCTTCACACCCGTTTAAGGGGATCCCTGGCTCTCTGTCTTCCTGCCTGCTGACCTTGCGATGAGAACCGGGAAAGGGAAGCAGCTTGGAACAAAAGGCCCAGACCCTGTGGACCAGCCCAGTTCACAGAGGGAAGGGGAAACTGATCCCTAAGTGGAGTCTAGAGGGGGATAGCCCTCAGAAGTCTGATGCAGGCAAGCTGTAGCCTTGACTTCTGCTTCAACAGGTTTAGGAAGCAGGCCAATCCCAGGGCTGGGGAGATGGCTTCATCCGGACAGTGCTTGCCTTGCAAACACAAGGACCTGAATTTGATCCCCAGAACCCAAGTGCAAAAAGAAATCTGCTGTAGTGAGTCACAGTTGGAACCTGAGTGCCGGGGAGACAGAGACAGGCTGATCCCTGAGGTTCACTGGCCAGCCGCTCTAGCTGAATCAGTGAGTTTCAGTCCAGTGACAGACCCTGTGTCAACAAACAAGGATGGACATCTGAACGACACCTGAGACTGACCTCTGGCCTAGGCACAGACACACAGATATGCGTGTTCATTGTCAATCACTCATTCACTCTGCAAACTTTGGCAGAGGCAACCTCACAAAGCCATCAAAGCTGTGACATAGACAGGAACAGAATTCCAAGAGGGTCAGAGAGAATGGCCCAAACCTGACCCTGGGATGGGCTCTGAGAAAGCCTCAGCTTCAGGGAGTGAAGGGATGGTTGGGATGTGGTGGGCAGCACCCCAATCATGGTAGATTCTCTACAGACACTGCCACTGGGTTTTAGCAGTAAATGGCTGGGGTGGGGCTGGGGCCGTCTTGGAGGATGCTAGAGGAGGAAGTACAGTCAGTCCACCTACATCAGATCCCCCAATCACACGCCCTGGCTCCAAGCCCTTTGGGCCCCTGTCCAAAGAATCTCTTGCCTCTTCTCAGAGCCATCACGCTGGAAAACACCCTGGTCATCCTGTCCACGGTGGCTCCCGACGCTGGCCGCTACTACGTGCAGGCTGTTAACGACAAGAACGGAGACAACAAGACCAGCCAGCCCATCACTCTTGCCGTGGAGAGTAAGTAAGCGCAGGGCCCGGGACGTCACTGAGCAGAAACCAGCGGGTCATTAAATCTCAGGAACGGGGCTCCAGGGGGCTGTTGGGAAGATGGAATGGTAGGGGAGGCAGGGCTGGGGTGGAGGGGTGGAGCTGTCTCCAGAGGAGGAGGAGCCGCAGCCTGAGTAGGGGGACACCATGAGGGAAGCCAACGAAGGTCACAGGCAGGGGGAAGTGGAGTTCTGGAAGGTGCTTCCATGACAGACACAGCTCCAGGAAAGGGTAGGCTTATTATTAGCACTACCATGTCCACTGGAGGCTAGGAGAAGGCAGAGGCAAGTGAGAGAGTGTGTGCTCGCATGTATGGATGCCAGCCACCCCAGGCTCAGGTGCGGATGGAGAGAACCGTGGAGACTGGAAGCTCGTTTTAAAAGAAGTACACACTAACTGTCTGCCCAGCTGGCACATAAAAGTAGTGCTGTTTCTGCTCCAAGCCGGGCATTCCTCTCAACAGGCTCTTCTTCAGATTTCTACCTCTGCCCCTCTTCAGATGTGGCTCCCTGGGAGAGACAGGCCCAGGAGCTCAGCCCAACATAACCCACCCCAGTATCCTCCAGCACAGAGACACTCACTCCTTCAGATGAGACCAGAGCAGGGTTCTCCCTACTAGACTGGCCTCAAGGCTAGAGAAGGTGGGGCGGATGGCCAAGGTGCCTCCTAGGCTGGACTTCATCACTAAGATGAAGTCAGGGTTCGAGGACAAGACCACCGCTTCCTGAAGCAGCTGAGCACCATACAAGCTGAGAGAGCCAGATGTTCACATACCTCCACATCTGTGTGATTCCCACTCCCAAAGCACATCTCATTTATCATCCATGCTGCACCCATACACATCCAGCACCAGCAAGCTTAGTGTCTCTGCCCCCCTCTTATCCTAGCTTCTGTCTGCCAGTATCTAGAACATTCCCAGCCCCTGCTGTCCCCTCCCTGGGCCTTCTGAGCTCCAACAGGATTCTTTTCTGTGAAATCTGAATTAGGGGTGGAGAATCCACTCTGGATACTGTCCAGGGAGGGTCATGGATGTCACCTTTGACCTTGACCTGAGCCAGGACTGTCTATACAGGAACAAGGAATTTGTTGGCAAGGGGGAATGCTTTTTCTAGAGATCTCTCAGTGATAAGGTTACTCAGAGTCTCCTGGAATCCACACATCTTTTTCAAGAATTAATGTCAAACTAGGTACAGCTCAGTGGGTTGAGTGTTTGCCTACCACACACAACCCTGGTCTCCATCCCCAGTGCCACATAAAAACGGGTTGGTGGCAAATGCCTGGAATCCCAGTAGTTAGGAGGTAGAGGCAGGAGAATCAGGAGTTCAAGGTCATCCTTGGCTACATAGGGAGTAATGGAGTAATCTGAGACACATGAGACAGAAAGACATGCTGGGAGTGGTGGTACCTTTGATCCCAACACCCTGGAGGAAGGGGCAGGAGGGTCTCTCATTATGTAGACCAGTCATTCTTGTCTACATAATGAGATCCTGTCTCAGAGAGAGAGAGATGGGGAGGGGAAGAGGAAGAGGGAGAGAAGCACACACTGAGAGACAAAGTCATGGAGTGAGTTGTCCAAGTTAAATCCAGGCATCTTCTTGAGTGACTCAGTTTACCCCAGAGCCCTCCTCTGTTTCTCCTCCAGCATCTGGCTCCTCCTAAGAATTGAGGCAGCCCATGCTAGCACTTTCTGTTCTACCTCAAACCACCCCAGCCTTCCAAACAGCCCAGGTGAGGCCAGAGAGCCCCTCCCGCCCCCCTCATCTGCCTCTACCCCAGTCCCCCTCAGCTGCCAGTCTCCCTCATTCCAAAACCCCTCCATTTCTGCATCCTCGACTGTGATTAAAGCCGGATCTGGAGCAAACTCGGCTGATTTTTAGCTAATTTCCCTCCCACGAGTAATTGCACTTCAAAACCCTGTGCCTGCTCTGACACGGTCCCCCAGCCTGCCTGCCAGCCAATTTGTGAGAGCAATTGCCACATCGTCGCCCACCAGCAGCTCAGCTCCCCTGTTACCTGGCTTGAAGCCACACCCTCCTTCTCCGTCCTCCTCCCTTCCTTTCCCCATCAAGCTCTGCTCCCTCCAGCTCAGCAGCTTCTGAACAGCCCTTGGGGGAGCCATGCTCATTGTTAATGGAGAAGGAAAGAGCCAGGCTGGTGACCCCAGAAATTACCTCTAGCATCACAACCCTGAAAATTCACACCCATCTGATACACACACACACACACACACACACACACACACACACACACACAACACACACATGGATCAGACTTCTACTATTATATAGAAATATAATATAGAATAAAATCGAATATAAATATGAGCCCCACATATCATTTAAAATTTTTCCAGTGGCCCCATTTTTATTCACTTATATTACTTATGTATTTTATTTTTTTTTAGAGTTGGTTTCTTTGATTTTGTTTTTGAGGCAGAATTTCGTAGAGCCCTTGAACTCCCTGTGTAGCTGGGGATGACCTTGAACTCCCTGTGTAGCTGAGGATGACCTTGAACTCCCTGTGTAGCTGGGGATGACCTTGAACTCCCTGTGTAGCTGAGGATGACCTTGAACTCCCTGTGTAGCTGGGGATGACCTTGAACTCCCTGTGTAGCTGGAGATGACCTTGAACTCTTGATCTGCCTGCCTCCACCTCTCAAGTGCTGGGATTACAAGCGTGCACCACCACACTGAAGCTTACCTCATTTTTCACAAAGTAAAAAGGAATAAGCAGAATTCATTTTATTAATGTGTTTTATTTAACCCGATGTATCCAAAATATCCTTTTAGCATGCCATCAATATAGAATATATTAGCAAGATATTTTACATCGGATTTTTTTTTTTTGCGTGCTAAGTCTGAAATCTCTGCGTGTCTTACACTTGAAGCGCATCTCAATTTGAATGCTAAATCTTCATCCGAAATACGTGATCCGTATTTAGATTTCATCAGATTTACAGCCATAAAGGTATAGTCTTACGCCAAAGTTGTTCCACTTCTACTTAAAAGTGTTCTAATAACTGGATTGGGGAATCCACTTTTAATTAAATGTAAATTAGTTAAAATTAAATCTCATTAAATCAAACGGACACAAGCCACATTTCAGGAGCTTAGTGGGCATGCGTGGCTTGTGGTCCATGCTGGAATGGCCTGGACTTTGAGGCCTGGATACCCTGAGGATGGAAAGCTGTTGTCCTCAGGGTTGGGAATGAGCAGGTATCCATGTCCATCAGGTCTTTTCAGGAAAGAGCTAACGGCCCTTTGGTGCCCACTTGCAGCTTCTGGGGCCAAGTGAGTCACGTGCTCCCTGAGCCTGGCTGCTTCCACTAGATGGTGATATCTGAGGCAGTGCTGAGAGGAGCCCAGAGGGAACTGTCCCTTGTCGCCACTGTGACAGAAATAGTCCTTGGCTGCTGGATCCAACATGGCTTCCGCTTGGAGAGCTCCATCTGGTGCCTTGTCCCTGGGACCTTTTAAACCAGCAGTTCTCAGAAAGATGTCCTCCCTGTCTGGGCTTGTCTATGAGGTCTCAGCTTGTCTGTTGAGGTTCCGGTCACCACAGCATCCCAGGACTGTGGGAACTGTTATGATCCATACACTCCAGAGCCACCTTGTGGATTGTCCATCCCAGCCATGCTTGTGAGGGCCTGATCTACCTCAAGATCAAGAGCCCCTCCCCAGGTACCAGGTCTTGCCTCCCCAACCCTGACTGGTGGCAGGAACCTCACAAGCATGAGTTGTTCCCACAGAGCCCCAAAGCTAAAGCCTCGGCTTCTGCCCATTCTGCATCGTGGTATTGAGGGTTATCTTTAAGCCTTTATCTAGAGCATGAGTTGAATGCAGCACATACCTGTATTCTGGTGCCTGGGCTGTGCCTCACCACAAGAGGTCACAGGATACCTGGTGGCCAAGCAAACTGATTCAGCACAGTCTCCGAGCAAGCAGCACAGGACAACCAGGTATGTCCTGCAAAGGTGAGTGGCACCATACCTGGTGGCTTCTGACATCACCTTTGTTATCCTCTGCTCTGAGGCGTTGCCTCCTTCCTCAGGACCTAAGGCTCTGGGCACTCTGAAGCCTCCCTGGCGTCCTCTCTACAGCGGTCTTCAGTGGCAGATGGTTAGGCTGCCATTGTCCATATTTTATATTACATTTATTTGCGAGGCGGGGGCACACATGCCACAGCACACATTTGGGAGTCAGAGACAACCTGAAGGAGTCCCTTCTGTCCTCCCACCATGTGGGTCCTGGGGATCAAACACAGATCCTCAGACCTAGTGTCAAGCGCCTTTCACTGATGAGTCTTGTAACTGGTTCCCATTATCCATATTTCATAGGTGACAAAAACTGAGGGGACTGGCCAAAGAAATAATATCATCCACTTCCCGGTGGGCTTTACTAATCACTGGCAGAGTCAGGCATGGGACCCACGCTAGGTAACCACAAGCCTGGGCCCTGGGCACCACTGTGCTCTTACAGGGTCCATGTCAGAAGGAAAACAAAAGTTCCTCTTGAGCTGCTAGCCACAGAAGGGCACAGATATCTCCCTCCCCATCTCGGACAGAGTCACCCTAGCTCAGCTTCTCCCAGCTTGTTCCCATCTTGGATCCCAGCCCATCCTCTCACCTAGACACCCCATTTCCTCGCCCCTGGCCTGGCCCTATTGCCTGAGCTGTAGGGGTCTGCACCCCACACTCTGTACCTTTCACGGGTCCTCCTGCACCACCACTTCCTGTCGCAGGAAGTAAGAAAGCCCAGCTGCATCCAGGCTCAGCCTTCATCCCTCCTCAACTTCCTGAATGGATGCCAAGTCCACACTAGGTGGTCCCAAGCCTGGCACCTCTGAACATCTCCAGCCATCTAGACATGCCATCACCATCTCAAACAATGTGACAGAATCCAAACACATCTCCCTTTGAAACCCAGTCTTCCCCAGGACTTCCCACTACTCTATAAAGGGGCCCCATCTCTAGGCTTCCAGTCTCTCAACCACCATGACCCTTCTGCCCTCTTCCTCCACCCCTAGACAATCACTGTAGCCTGTTGGCTTCCTCTTTTCCAGCTGGGCTCATATATCTTCAGCCACCAAGCCTAACCCGGCATCCCCCGGTCAAATCTGTTTCATCCCCACGGTGGGGATGGAAAGTGGGCTTCCCAGCACACGGTACCTCTGACTTTTTGTTTGCACTGTGTTAAGAATGATGCTGAGCACACATGCGGGCTTGGCTGGGTAATGTATTAGAACCATTGAGTCCTTCCTCCAGCGGGCCAGAAGGAGTGGACTGCAGAGGGGCAGCAAGCCAAGATCATGTGCTCTGCCTCCCTCTCCTTATCTCTGAGGGCCACCACTGTAGTGTCTATACCCCTGAATACTTAGTTTTCCTGTATAGAACACCCCTCTTTCTTCTCTCAGTACCCCTCAAGTCTAGGGGCTTCTCTGAAGCCGTACACCCATCTCCAGCGTCTTGAGGCTCTGCCTTATCCCTCAAAGGCTGGGTATGGGTATCTCTCTCAGTCGGGAACCCTTGAGGCTCTGAAACTCCCACTTCTCAGTAACCCCAAGGCCATCACTCAGCTGTGAGGTGGTGGGGACATCTCTTCCCAACACTCATAGACTGTTACCAGGAGAAGGTATACCTTCACTGCGTGCCTACTGTGCGCAGGGCATTCTGCACTCATGCTGGACCAGCTGAGGTGCCCCACTCCAGCCTTCCTCCAGCCTCACCACAGGCATCTTTAAGTCACTAATGAGCTGCCATTGATGAGACTCTAAGCTTTCCTCTCTAGGATGACAGATCCTGCCACCTCTCTATGTAGGGAATCCCCCATTCCTGATATCCACCAAGCAAGATACGTTGAGCAGGCACCTGAATTCACACTGCCCAGACAGGTGCTACATTTTTTTTTCCAGTACTAAGGATCAAACCCAGAACCCACAAATACTAGGCAAGCACGTTATAGCTGAGCTGTGTTCCCTAGTTCCTCTTACTTTCCATTTTGAGACAGGGCCTTGCCTGGTTACACAGGCTGGCCTTGAATTCTCTGTCTTCTTGCTTCAATCCTCCCTTCCCCCAAAGCAGCAATGATAACAGGCTTACAGCACCTGGCCTAGCTCTGGTGATGACTTTTTGGTTTGGGGGGGTGGGGGTTATTGTTTAGACAGGGTCTCCTACAGCCCAAGATGACCTTGAACTCAGTATATAGCTGAGGATAGCCTTGAACCCCCGATCTTCCTACCACATGCATTCTGGGATGATAATGTGCCACCATGCCCAGTTATTGTTTTGAGACAGAATCTCACTATATAGCCCTGGCTGTCCTGGAGCTCACATGGTAGACCAGGCTGGCCTCGAACTCACAGAGCTCCACCTGCCTCTGCCTCCCAGGTGCTGGGATTAAAGGCTCGAGCCACCATGTCCACTACCATGCCCTATCTCTGCTGCTTCTTCTAGCTACCATGTTGGAAATTGAACCCAGAGCTTCTTGCATTTAGGCAAACACTCTACCCATTAAGCTATGTCCCAAGTCCCGGGTAATGATTTTTATTCCCCCTTTATCCCTGAGAAAGCAGAGACTGGGTGGAATAGAGTAGCCTATCTAGGTGTCTCTCTGTCTCTCTCTGTCTCTCTGTCTCTCTCTCTCTCTCTCTCTCTCACACACACACACACACACACACACACACACACTCACTCTCATACACACACACACACACACACACACACACACACACACACACAAGCCCTACCTGGGACAGAGCAAGCTTTAGGCCCAGGTCTATCCTCCTCTCCCTGTACCAGGAGTCCTCAGCCACCATGGTTCCCCTCCAGCCCTATAGGCTGTTGCCTGGACCTGGCCACATGCTCCCGGGGTCTCAGTGTCACACTAGCAGTCCTCATTATTTAATCTCTACCTCCCCGTAACTTGCCTTCCTCCAGGCTGTCTGTTTATCAGGCCAGCAGCCCCGGCTTGGACTCTAACAGTCTGTCTCCTCGGTGTGGCCCATTAATCTGGGCCATGGTACCTGCGCGCGGGCATGTAATAAACAACTTAGAGCACACGTTTATGGATTCAGCTATATCAGCAGCTTTCAATCCGATCGCACTTTACGGCACCTACATGAGGCTTTATATTGTTGCAATTACTCTGCTTTATATGCTGCCTTCTTGCCCCTTCATTTTACTTTATTTTTACATTTTATTCCTATTCTTCCTTGGCTGTTTCTAACAAGGCCTAGAGCTCAGCTAGGAAACCTGCCTGGGCTGGCCACAGTGGCTCACCGTGGCTGTGAGGATCTGGTGTGCCCTCCTCCTGGCCCACAGAGGGTACCCCCAACCCCACACCTGTGCAAGCTGTCACAGCCTGCTCCCTCTAAAGAGTCCTGGAAGGGGCCCGACTAGATAGATCTGTTGCATGAGAAAAAAGTCCTCTCGGTGTATTTTAAGAGCTGGGAACAGGTGCGGAGTGGATGTTGAGGCTACAGGCAGTGCTGGGCCTGTGCTGACCCACAGAGAGCAGCCAGGCACCTCTGGAAGGGCCCAGAGTCCACAGAAAGGCTTTGATAGCACCCTGTCCACACAGCAGGGTTGCTTCTTTGCCTTTGGTTTCATAAGCTCACTCATGGAAGCTCTCTTTCATTTTCATCGTGTATTGAAAGTGGACAGTGATGATGGGTATACAAGCTCACCAGTCACATAAGCGTGTTTGCACACCTACAGACCAGCATGTACATGCTCGGTGCTGGCGACATGGTGGCTGCCAGGACTAAGCATCAGCTCAGGGGCCGTGACAAAGCCGTGTGTCCAGCCTTAAGCTCCATTCATTCATACTGTCACGGGTCTGCAGTTAGAGACCAAGGTCAGGGAGTCGCATGGCAGAGCCCGTGAGGACATGATTCCTGACTGGGACTAATTGTCAGCTCATTCACTGTGTCCTCCTGTGGCTGAAGAAGAGAGGAAGGGAAAGGGGGAGGGAAAAAGAAACAGAGACAGAAGTAAGGAGTAGGGGGAGGTAACACAGCAGAGAAAGGTGACAGAGCTGAAGAAGAAAGAGGGAAGAGATGAGAGGGAGAGAGGAGAGAAAGCGGGGGGGGGGGGGCGGACAGAGAGGCTGAAGGTACTAATCCCACCGCAGTGGTCACACCTTCACAACCCTAGCCAATCTCATCAGCTTCTATAGTCTCACCTCCAAAGCCATCATATCAGCATTAGGGCCCCAGCATATGAGCCGTCAGGAGACAGTTACGCCCAAAGCCAGCACCACCTCAGCTCCCGTGCCAATGCCTGGACAGGTCCCATGTAGTCACCATAACAACATGCCACCACATGGAGGCTTCTTAGCATATGAACAGCTTTCTGGTGGGTCTGGAGGTAAAATCGGAAACCAAGGGGTCGGTAGGTCCTCATTCTCCCTCAGCGGGCCCTAGGGACCACCACAGTCTCCTCCACTCCGTGCAGCTGGCATCCTTGGCATTCCCTTCTTGGCTCCAGTCTGTACCTCCACCTTTTCTCAGCTTCTCCCCTGTGGGTCCTGTATCTGGAGTCCCCGATTCCTGTGCAGAAGGATGCCGTTCGCATTGGATGGAGGGCCTGCCCCGATACGATACTGTGATCTCGGCTGAACCAGTTACATCTACAAAGACCCTGTTCCCAAGTGAAGCCACATCCACAGCTGCTGGGTGGCCTTGAACCAGGGGAGGAGACTACTGGGAGAATTTCTCCCCAGGAGAGATGTAAATGTCTCCCCCTTTATTATAAGGTGTCAATGACAAGCCAGAGTATAATTACACCAAAGTTCCCCCAGGTAGACCAGTTGTTTTTGTTGCTCTGGTAAAACACTTTTGACTTATGGTTTCACAGGGAGAGTCCATAATGGTAGGGAGGCAAGGCAGCAGGCAGCCGGAGCAGGGAACTGAAAGATCATCACTCTTTACACTCAGACGTTAAGTAGAGCAAACTGAAAGGTGGGCAAGGCTATAAACTCTCAAAGCCCACCCTCAGTGACATACTTCCTTCAGCAAGGCTGCACCCCCTAAAAGTTCCATAACTGGACAAGAAGCACCCCCAGTTGAGGACCAAGTGTTCAAACACATGTGCCTATGGAAGGCATCGCTCATTCAAACCACAGTACCGGGGAACTAATGGCTTACTTAGAGAACAGAGATGAGGGTTTATTGACAGGAGCTTGGGGACCCAAAGCAGCCATATTGGAACGCCTTCACCCAGCATGGTATTGGCTTCCCTATAGCCTTGTAGCCTCTTTTGGTTAATTTTCCTAAGCCTGTAGCGTAGACTCTAACACACCTGACACTGAAGCCTCCTAAAATTAGGGCTTAACTGTACACAGATGGCTAGGAGGAGCAGCCAGAATCTTGGCCGAGGGTCCAGGGACCCTCCCACCACTTCCTTCTCTGAGGGAGTGTCAATTGTCCACAGACGTGAGTCCAGTGGTCTCTTGCAAGCGGGTGCAGCTGATCCGAGGAAAATGGCCGCTGTTTTGCTTGGAGGACCGTGTTCTCTAACAGGGAGGAACACTGCTGTATTCAATGTGGAGAGTGTGTGGTCTGGTGCAGGGCACAAGGATGAATGATGAAGTAGGTCAGTAAGGCAAACTTAGGCAGGAAGGAGTATTTGGAGGATAGTGGGACAAAATAGCGGTGAGTGGAAGAGCATGGTTGACCTACAGGCCTCTGAGAACAGAGGACCTCCCCAAACTCCCCTGACACTTAGACTCGTGAGCAGAGGAAGAGGACAGTCCCAGTCTATCCAGACGTGCAGCTGTGGGACTTGCCATATAGCATACTCAGTGCTCTGAGCACTGAAGTCCCCGTGTGCCACGTGGGCAGGCGGAGATGAAATTTCTGACTCCACCCTCCTAATGCTTGACCTCTTCTCAGATGTTGGGGGACCTGCTGACCCCATTGCACCAACCATCATCATCCCACCCAAGAACACTAGTGTTGTGGCTGGGACCTCGGAGGTGACCATGGAGTGTGTGGCCAATGCCAGGTGGGTGGCACATGCGGGATTGATTCCCAACCACAGCTGTAGCCAGGAGCAGTTGTCTTTGAGGAAGGGATAAGGACTGATGAGAGTGGGGGTGGGGGGTGGACACTGCAAATCCAGAGCACTCTTGAGCATGCTCAACAGGGTTTCTTATTCTTGGATGTCCCAGGGGAAGGAGCTGCCCATGGGGAATTGGTAGAAAATAGATTTTGCCCAGGCTAGGGACCAGAGGGTGGATTGATGTGCTCCTGACACAGAGCCATCCAGAGCAGGGAAGATGGTCCCTCAGAGCAGAGCCCTTCTGTATGCGGGGTTCATGGAAGGGGACTGTGTGTATGGGAGATGACGCACAGGGTGAGCACATGACTCTGTAAGGTACTCTCGTGTCTCTGCAGTCCCTCACAGAGGAGAGTGTTAGACTGTCCCTGAGCTGCCTCCTAAGAGTACTGTGTGATAAGAGTTTCCCACAGGGTCTCTTTTTCCCCCAACATGACTTGAGTGTGGACAGCCTACAGCCCAGGGAAGGCAGGTAATCTACACACAGTCACCCACATGGCCAATAGCAGTGCTGAACTGAAGCCAGCTCCCTGGAGGCCCAGCTCCCCTCACTACAATGGGCCTCAGTCTGCTCATCTATAAAGTGAGTGTGACCTGGCACACACCTCACCATAAGACATGCAAGGAGAATGCTGACCCCAGCCTGCCCTGCCTGGGTACTCTATGGAGGTAAAGTCATGTTATGGCTGGGGTGTAAGACTGAGTGTCCAAGGTCCCCTCCAGCTGAGGATTCCAGGAGAGCCGGATCCTTTTAGCAGTGTTTCTGAGAGCACATTTCACAGAGCCCAAGTTTTTCATGAGGGTGGGAAACTTGACCAGGATGTGTATTAATAGCCTTTAGAAGTCCTGTAGTCAAGAACCTACTAGAGCTTTCCATACTTACATACCCCTGGAGATCCTTTTCTAGAAGATTCTGAGTGCCCCAAACAGCTAGTTCCACTCTACTTGGGGAGTTCCATCCTTAGGAACCTTAGGAGCTGGGAAGGGATGTCCAAGCAAACCAGATCCCTAGAGTTTAGAGTACAGGGGCCGATGATGGTGGGAAGGGAGCCAAACGCTCCTTACCTCTCAAAGGTGAGAGTGGGTCTGTCTGTCTGTCTGCCCTTGTGTCCTATCTGTCCTTATCATTTCCCCTCACCCTCCACTCCTCCCGAGTCACATATTCAAAGACGGGAAGGTGTGGTGCCCAGGGAGAGCTCAGCAAATAAGCTGGGCCAGCTGCCAGTCTCCTCCAGAGCTGTGTGTGCAGTTACCACTGTGTCCCAACCCTGTTGAGAGCATTATCCATGACTGACAGGCTCACCTGTCACCCAGGGCCTCTATAGCTGCCCCCATTCTACAGATGGGGAAACTGAGCTTCAAGGTGTTTTAAGAACTTGTCTTGACGCTTTTGGGGAGGCGGGGGGGGGGGGGGGGG
>CABHPQ010173863.1:36285-49871 GCA_902168405.1 Peromyscus aztecus | reverse complement strand
ATTTCTTCTTTAATGAACACTAAGTGCAAAAGTGAAGATCTATTTTCACAACACCACAGTCACCACTAAGGAGACAAGGAGGGCAATGGAGTCAAAACGTTAATACTGGGCCACAGATAGTGCCCTCCTGAGGTGGTCCCTTGTGTGACCTTCTATGCAGATGCAGCCTCTCAAGTGGGAAAGGACCAAAAAAGTTATTAAAAATAATGTAGCCAACTGTAAGTCATACTAGAATTAGAATTTTCAAAGGTTGAAGACTGTATCTTTTACAGCCAAGACATTTCCAGAATATATTCGTCAGCAACTCTGTTATCTAAGTATAAATAGTAACAACTTTAGTTCACAAAATTCTGTGAGAGAGTTCTATCCATTTCCTTTTAATTCATGTTTTTATTGGCATGCAAAGTAAAAGGTTTCTCTAAGTATCTTATACATGTATGTCATTGTACTTTGCTCGTATCCACCTCCCCGTCAGCCTTTAAATACTAACATTTTAAAGGAATTTTATGATTTTAAATATTGATTGCTTTACAGCACGTGTGATTACACATTGTCAAAGTCATGGGGCATGTGGCACCAAGAGTAAATCCGAATTAAGCCATGGCCTTGTGGTGACATGGATCTGTCAACTAAGTTCACTCATTGGAGCGAGTCGACCACTGCTTTGTGGGGTGCTGATAGTTGGGGAGGTTGTGGCAGTGGGAATAGGACATATGGGGGACCTCTGCTCCTTCTGCTCAACATTTCTGAATCAAAAATTACCTGAAAACTAAAGTCTAATCAATTAATACGCAAGTGTTTACTAGTACACATGAACAATTTCCCTTTTTCTTTTATTAAACTATATGTTGAATACTATTCTAGTTTATTGCTGTTTCATATGCTTTAATTTTAAAATATTTTATATTGCAATTGAGGTCCATATAACCATGACTATTTTCTGAGTTTTAAAAAAGCCGTAGAAGTAAATTAATGGCTCAGGAGAAATGCACATCTTATAAACCTTTTTGGTACTTAACTTCCTCCTATATCTGAACATAAGAAATACTCGCTTTTGTGGGCAGGCAGGACATGAAGAATTGGGGTAGGTGGTTCTCATGGCAAAGGCTCTTGGTAACAGAGAAAAATGGAAAAGCACCATGTCTGGTGTTTTCCCATCTACACCCCCTACTCCCATCCCTCTAAGAGAGATTCTCCAAGGGAGATTGTTGAAATGTTTGCGTTACACCCCGCTTTCACTGAGACCCATGCCTATGAGACTTGGGAGTCTACAGCAGGCTATATTGAAGAGGGCAAGTGTAATTCAGCTTTTCACAGCAGGAAATTCACCTCGTGAATCTCATCTTTTCGGCATGTGAATCAAATCAGCAAGCTCTTGATTGTCTGTGAGCCAGCATGGAGAGGGGCTGGGCCCCTGCTGAGAGGCCTGGCTCTCTTGGCTTTTGGGTCTCCCCCTCAGTCACTCAGTGACCTCACCATCCCTTCTAATCAGCTCACAAGGAAAACATAAATAAGAGTATCCAACACTTAGCAAAATGTCACATAACGTTCATTAAATCTGTCATTATGTCCACTTTGTAACCAGAATGCCTTAATACGATAGATTAACTCAGATGTGATGTCATTTCTCACAGTAAACTCTTGTAGTTCCCTACGTGTAAAAATTCTTCTTGGGTGCACATCCTGTGGGCAGAAATGGCAGTCGCAGCCCTGCCAAGCCCCTCCCGATCCCTGTCATCACACCACTTGTTTCTCTCTGTAAGAACGGCCTTCCCGGCCCCTCCTGCAATTACCTCATACATCCATGTCTCCTGTCCATCAGTATTGCCGGAGTCTTCATCTGCCCTTGACGGCCTCAGTCCCACATCCTCTATAAGTTGCTGTGTCTAGAAGTGGTCTCTGGGCTGGGCCTGGGCATCTCCTGGGCGGCCCAGCTCGAGAAGTTTCCCGCAGCTGTTTCCCCACAGACAGTGGAGCGGTTGGTCCGACTGCCCCCTGAGTTATTTTGTGAGAAGTGGGTGGACACAGGAGGGAGAGACCGTGACTACAGACCCATGGCGAGTTCTGGTTCCCACTCTGCCACGCTCGTGGGGCCTTCTGCCTGATCACTTCACTCCCTGAGGCTTAGCTTCTGAATATGCAAAAAGAACACATTAGCCTGACAAGTCTCTTGAGGCTGAACTAAGAAACGTATCCTGTGCCATTTCCGTTATTCGTGATTCAGTCTGAAACCTAAGGCTTTTCAGAGTTGCGTAAATACCAATGCACGGAGCGCCTGAGCTCTCGGAGTGACCCAGCAAAGCCTTGAGTACCTTTGAATTCCTCACCCAGGTTTCTCCGCTTTGACGTGCACGACATGTTAAGGTGATAGAAGCAACAGACAAGTCAGCTTTTTCCAACAACACAGTATCACCTAATTTAAATCCTCCCGTCGAATCTGTAAGGTTGGTTTTATTCTGTCTTACCTCTGGGGGATAAGGCCTGAGGGGAGGGGATGAATTGGGGCACAAGGCTAGCTCATTAGTAAATGTGCTCTGACTTCAGAGCCTCTCACCGACCTCTCCACCTCAGACCGCTAGATGCAGGGATGATCTCTTAGCTCTGTCTGTCATCGTATCAAAATAGACCTCAGAGGAACCCTGGGCTCCAGCCTCGGGCTGTCTTAGAGGAAGAATACACCTAGATGCCCTAACAATTGAACAAATAAAAGCTTTTCCGGAAGTGCGGTTTTACTACGTATAACCTGTGTCTATACTTGGTGTAATGACCTGCAAATTTAGTCTTTGCCGAGCATAGATTTATTCTTAGTCTCAACATAGTCGTCCTAGCCACTCTTCCCTCATAGCAAGACATGTTGCCTTCTTTACAAGCACGCTGTCTCTTATTCGTGATCAAGAAAACACTGAGTAGTTTTTCTTTAAGATGTCTACAAAACTGCCCCTTCCTTCCAAATTTCATTGCTCCCCTTCAGGTAGGCCCCCACCTCTCAGTCTCCCTCCGAAATCTGTCTTCTTTTTCCGGTTGACCAGGGAGGATGACTGGAGTACCTAAGATGGACAGCTAGAAGTCAGCTAGGATGAAGGATGGTCTTACCATCAATATGGGGAGAGATCAGTAGACACAAGCATGAAACTCACACAGTCAGTAGCACAGGTGACTTCCCCACGTGTCTAAGGGAAAGGGGAGTTTCCTGAGACTACTGGCCATTCTCAGGATGGTGCCACACCCACCCTGGGGTGATGGGGAGGGTCTGCTGTCAGTGCTGACCAGCCCTACCCCACCCCCAAGGACAGAAGTCAGCGTGACTCTTTCCAGTTGCACAGCATCCATGCCAGAGACCTGAGGCCGGAGGGGTGTAGGGCACTGTGAGGAAGGATTCAAGTACTTTATTATCCTTCAAATTCTAGAGTGAATACCCGGGCCTCTTTCAGTTTTTTGCTTTCAACTCTGCAAGCATTCTTATTGTGGATTTTTTTTTTTTTTTT
Organism: Peromyscus aztecus; assembly: GCA_902168405.1. Taxonomy (NCBI): domain Eukaryota; kingdom Metazoa; phylum Chordata; class Mammalia; order Rodentia; family Cricetidae; genus Peromyscus; species Peromyscus aztecus. The sequence continues at coordinate 46,386 of CABHPQ010173863.1, read as the reverse complement.
TTAATCCCCAGCCACTTCTGAGAGTGACCTTGAGAGGACTTCTGTTTCTTGTTATCAAAAGAGCCTGGCTGGGCTGATTACTGATAAACCACCCTAAGCCCGCCTAGCCTCACAGCATTCGAAACAGGCTACAGCTCTTTTGGATAGATCCACAAACAGCTGCAGGGCAACCACAGATTCTTGGCTCCGACTGCCCAACACAAAGAAAAGTTGTTGAATTAAGTCACTAAAAGGAAGCAGGCAGAGGATTAGTTTAAAAACACCCTGGAGCGTGTTCCCATGGACAAGGGCTGCGGCAGGCTTCCAGCAAACACCAGAGGCCCACATTTCAGACTCATCATCAGAAAAGAAGGCAGGATGACGTCATAAGACAGAGTCGCATCTGAGCCTTTCCACACATACAAGCAGACCTCGCCAGACCCATCCCCGAGCCATGGGGTTCAGAGCGGCAAGCATATGGCACACAGCAGCCACTCTCTGTGCCCTAGGTATCCTGGCTAATGCTGCCAACCAGGCACTTGCCCCCTGAGCCCATGAACAGCTGCCCTTCTTCCCACAGCTACACCCAGAAGAAGGTCAGCACTGGAAGTGGAACTGACTTGCCAGCTCGTCCCTGCAGTCTCCCTCTCAAGGCAGAGGAGGAAACAGCCTGGGGAAGTTTGCCGAATTCGCCACTCCACTCAGTCATTTGGTGACAGAGCTTAAGTACAGTTCCGATCTTTCGACTCTTTACCCACTACTTTCTCTAGTAAAGTACCTCTGGCCCTTGAAATGTCTGTTTTCTCAAACAATGCCTTCTGGGAAACCTAAGAGCTTCTCCAGCGTGCCAGATGATGCCATAGGAAGGCTGTCCAGCATCTTCCCAGGCTAGAGGGAGCAGGGTCCACAACGCCTCGATATACGTGGGTGGGCTTAAAGAGAGCTGCAGATGACCTATGAGCTTCTGCACAATTCTTAATTTCCCTCTACTTCCTGTCTGCAAGACACTCATGGCCTCTCCAGGGGAGTGCAGCAATGGCACCCAAAGGGTCACGTATCTGGCAAATGACAGGCTGGGTGTGGTGTAAGCCCAGCTCTTGGGAGGCTGAGGCAAGGGGGATCATGAGTTTGAGGTCAGCCTGGGCTACATAGGAAAACCTGTCTTAAAAAGAAAATAAGGAAGAGACAGAGGGAGGGAGGGAGGGAGGGAGGGAGGAAGGAAGGAAGGAAGGAAGGAAGGAAGGAAGGAAGGAAGGAAGGAAGGAAGGAAAACAAAAGAGAAATCACACGTGGTGGTATGCCCCTTTAATCCCAGCACTTGGCAGGAAGAAGCAGGCAGATCTCTGTGAGGCTGAGGCTAGCCTGGTCTACATAGAGAGCTTCAGACCAGACAGGGTTGTGTAGTCAGACCTTGCTTCATAAGAAGAGAGAGAAATGTTTAGAAGAGGTAAATACAGAAACAAAACAGCGTCCTGGGGGTTTATGATCGGCTCCTACTGTCCCCAGCCTTTGCTTGGTGACACAAGCCTTTGCGTGTATTTTACTCTATTTGATTGTTCATTTCTCTCATAAGGGAAAGAAGTCTTAATAAATCTTTTGTCTGTTTTGAGCTCCATAGATTCATTTTTTTTTACCATGCTAATATACTATATGGCTGGAAGAAAGTAATTACTTGATGAAATTAAGACATTCTGCAACTCTAGCTTATAATGTCTTTAATTTCCAGATGCACACAAATTATATCTACCTCAAGAAAAATAGTAATTTCCTTTGTTTCTCTCACAAAAGCAGGTAATAACAATCTTTCTCCTGCAATTATTTTAGACAAATTTTCCAATTTGTTATCTTAGACCTCTCAGAACAGTAATGATACATTATTTCGAGTTTCAAGTTTTACTTTTATGCCTGTATTGCTAATGATCTTTTCGATTGAAAATGATGCTTTCTTTAAAAAAAAAAAAAAAAAAGAGAGAGAAAAAAAAAAAAAGCATTGACACTCATTGTCATAGCTCTTCAGTTTCTTCATAGTCTGAGCGAGGAAATCATTAATGGTAATGAATGAATGGACTTATTGAAAAAAATTATGCCACAGATAACGTGTCCTCATCAATACTGAGACAAGGATTGTGTCATACAAGACATAAATAGACAAAATTAATGACACGGAACAGAAGAGCTTAAAGAATCGTGGCCGGGGGTGGTTTACCAAGTTGTTGGAATATTTATGAGAGTCTTGTATTCATAAAGAATCAAGCATTATTGAGCACTGATACTGTAAACAGCACTATTTGGGGGAGCACAAAGTCACTGGACCCCTAAGAGCCCACAGTCTTGCTCGGGAGACGGGAGGTGAAGAATCGCCACAGAAGAACGAATGTTGGGAGGCAAGGCTTGCATTAGCAACTCGAGACTAGGCGCCAGGTGAATCCCAAGGAAAGAAATTCCATGAGCCCCGAAGGAAAAGACGACATGAGACCTGGGCGTGATTCCTGAACGGGAAAGCTTTTAAATGACCACGGAAGGCCCCTTAACTGAAGCGGAGTCTGTTCCTTCAGCGTTCCCCACGATCTCATTCCGTTCTCATTCTCATGTGCAGCCTTCCACACCTCACTGGGACTCAACTTGCCTAGCCTGACTCAGTTCTTCTTTCTGGTTCATCTTCATAACACCACTCACTTCCATGGACTCGGTTACTAGGATTTAGACACGAGTCTCCAGCGGATCAGCATCTTGCCACGTGGACTGTGAATCCCGCCACGCCCCCTGCCAGAACTGTCCTCCTTCCATGCCGGGTGGAACATTTGACCGCCAGCTCCGGGAAACGTTCTCATGAGCATTGGAAGCTCCTCCCTGGCGGTCTCAGAGCGCCTATTCTTGCACCAATTACGTCTTGCTGCAGTCCTGGGCCGTGGTTGTTTGCCGCATACTTCCTCATTCAGGTGTCCCTGCAACTGAGAACAAGTTCTGCCACCAGCGGAGACCAGGCCAGTGGCTCTGCTGACATTCTTGGCTATTGATGGATGTTTTCTTCTAAGCGAGCAAAACCAATTTGCTATTCCAGACATCCTAATTGGGATCTAGAGACGCAAATGAGTTTCTTTAGTTTCTCAGATTAAAATGTTTGATATTTAGAGTCAAGGTACACCGTCAAAAAGAGTAAAAAGAGAAGGCACAGATTGAAAGCATTTCGAACTGTGTGTCTTAGGAAGGGTCTTGTATGTATAGCACGCAAACCTTTCTTACAACTCAAAAATAAAAGACAACCCAGTGAAGAGAGGAATTCGACTGGGTATTTCTGTAGAGAAAACAGAGAGCCCACAAGCATATGAAAATATACTCTATGTCATTAGTCATTTGGAAAATATACATCAAAACTACAATGAGAGTCTGGAGTGATGGCTCATCAGTTAAGAGCACTGGCTGCTCTTCCAGAGGACTCAGGTTTGGTTTTCAGCACCTACATGGAGGCTCACAACCATCTGGAATTGCGGTTCCAGGGCTTCCAATGCCCCCTTCTGGCATCCTCAGGCACTGCATGCATGTGGTACACAGACATATATGTAATTGCAAAACATCCATACACACAAAATAAAAAGAAACAAATCTCAAAAACAACACAGAAATGTAGACGAATTGCTAAATGATCTTATTAAATAAAAACCTGGAGCCAGATATGAGGTTAAAACCTGAGAGACTAGAGGAATAGGAAAAGTCACAAGTCAACTTCACCTTACCAACTCTCAGCTTCCAAAAGAGACCTACTTCCTATATACCCACACCTATATTCCTTTGTGTTCTGCTATCTCAACTAGTGTTGGAATTTATGGCATGTGCCACCATGCCTGGCTCTGTTCCCAGTGTGGCCTTGAACTCACAGAGATCCAGACAGATCCCTGCCTCTCAAATGATAGGATTAAAGGTGTGTGCTACCATTGCCTGACATCTATGTTTAATATAGTGGCTGGCTTTTTCCTCTGATCCTCAGATAAACTTTATTGGGTTGCACAAATAAAATATCACCACACAGAAACACTACTTCATTCTCTAGGATGGCTATAGTAAAAACTATGGTGTTTTTTTCCCAAGGCAAAAATATTTCCCATGGAAAAATTAGTACCCTGTATGTTGCTAGTGGGAATGTGAAATAATGCAGTTGCTATGAACAGAAATTTGTTCCTCAGAAAATGATACATAGAATCACCATATGACCCAGCAATTCCATCCTTGGTATATAGTCAAAAGAATGGAAAAGGAGGCCGCCTCATTTCTCCTGTCCTTCAAGAGCAGGCTCTAATCATAAAGTTTGTGTGCATCCCAGCCTTTGATTTTCACACTTATATTCAATTCCTCCTTTTTAATTTTAAATTATAATTTAATTTATTATGTGTGTGCGTGCACATGTAGTCACCTGTGTGCACCTGCTGGTCATAACAGCTTGCATGTCACCTCTAAGTTGTGGAGTCAATAGAGAACATGTATCAGTCTGCTTCCTTCTGCTGTCATGTGAGAACCAGGGGTTGGGCTCAGGCTCTCAGTCTTGGGGCCTCACTGACCCTCAATTACCTCTTTAAAAACAAGAGCTATTTTATTTTTAATTATGTCTGTATGTGCGTGGCATGTGCCCATGTGAGTGTAGGTGCCTGCAGAGTCCAGAAGAGGGCGCTGGATAGCCTAGAGCTAAAGAATACAAGGACTCATGGCTGCCATGTAGATAGACACTGGGAACCAAATTCATGTCTCTGTAAGAGCAGGAAGTGCTTTTAAGTGTCAAGCCATCTCTCCAGCCCACCAAGCCCTCTTCCCCCTCTTCTTTCTTCTCCCTACCCCCTCCTTTTTAAAAGTCCCTCTTTTTAACTTGAATAGGTTTCTGTGACTGGGTCCAAAGATCCCTCAGATTCCTCGCTTCTTCCTTTAGTACATGGTATATAGAAGAAGCCGTCTCCACTCTGTCCATAGGATCCAAGTAGACTAATAGCATGATTAGCTGGAGCAGAGAATGTGTCTGTTAAAAAAGAAGGTTGGAAAATAGACTGGAAACCAACACAAGCAACAAACTTTTTGACCTAAGTAAAAACCTAATGGAAGAAATTCTTCCCATTTCTCATAATAATTTAAATCAGGTTGCCTAGTAACCATCTTCTTTAAAATGGTTCTTTATATAAAAAAATAGCATTTTTATAAGAAGCTGTGGATTTCCAAGCCAGGTTTTATAACCTCTCACAGACCCATATGTCTTTTTCCAGGCAAGATTCCAACTGGCTTACAGAGGAGCATGCACACTGAAAGGCGATCTCAGAGAGTGGAGGAGCCCACTGATGCCAGGGGACGGACTTCAGTGGAACGGTATTATCCAAAGGGCACCTTAAAATGAAAAGCAGGTCCCGACCTTTTTGCTACATTCTGTGTTTACTTTCCTGGAAAGAAAACCATCGGAGATGTTGACAGGACTCCCACACAGGTGGTCATGGAGCACTTATGGAGAGATGTTCAAAGAAGGACACTCTAGTCACTGAGATTTAATGTAAGAACTCTAAACCCACTAACAGAATGTAACATAGGAAGTGCAGTTGTTTAAAAGTGTTTCTTGAATGTAATTTGGTTATCTATGCATCATTGTATATAATCACATTAGTATTACTCACTAGTCTTATTAATACATTTGTATTGTACTAATCGGCTTTTACTAACCATCTCCAAGAACGGAAGTACATTGAATTAAAGAATAAGGCATTACAATAATGTTTGTTTCTTTAAAGAATTACTCATATCAATTTTTGGTACCCTGTGGGCAAAAAGAATATCTCATTATGGCTGTTTCTGGGCTGTGGCTTCCTTCTGTATTTGCTGTAGGACGGAGGGCAGAGCCTGGAAGAGAAAACACTCCGTCTCAGACAGTCTAAATCAGGGAACTCAAAAAGTCAAGTAGGTAGCGCTCAATTGGAGTAATTAGCAGAAGAGTCCACCTAATGTCACGGTGCCAGCAGGTAACCAGAGTCACATCTTGATTATCGCACTGTTTAAATGCACTCATGGCATCATGCTCCACTACAGCTAAAGAGCCCCTGGCATTTTCCAGGCATGCTTCCCCTAAGAGTCTAGTTCAGTCATTTTCCCTGGGGTTAAGATGGCTGGACAAGATATCTTTGGAAACAATTAGGAGTCTCAATAAGAGCTTCAGGAACACATTGTGGGGTGGGAATCAAGAGTGCTTGTATTTGTCAGCTAATAACTAAAAGAATTTTTTTTCTTCCTCTGTGACTTCTCCCTAATTGTGTGACAAGGATGGATAGACATGTCACAGAAGCAGACAGACAGCATTCTGAGTAGGCCATCCCTGGTCCCTAGGTTCAGCTGAAGTGAATTTCTTCTCCTGGTTCATCATGCACATGTGCACACACGTGTGAACGAGGTATTCACACAAGCAGGCCCAGCTAACAGGGCCTCATACGCAGGGAAGCGCGAGATGACCCCAGCTGGGTCACTGGACCTCACCTGGAGGCAAGCAGTGCACTCCAGAGATGTACAAGGGATCTTCAATGGTCCAGTGTTCTAAGAACCACTTGCAGGGCCTCCCACAGGCTGGCTCCCTGTTCTCAGCCCAGCCCCATCAGAGCAAACCCCAGCTGCTCAGAAATGGACCCAGGCACTCTGGGGATTCAGTCACAATTTATGACTTCTATTCACATATAGATTACTTAGCACACCAAGCTAGTATAAGTTGGTCATATCTCATGAAATAATGAGGCGCACACACACTACATTATTTCAGATCGAAGGCCCTTTTCTATAGGCATAGTAGCCCATACCTGTACTCCTAGCAGTTGAGAAGTTGAGGCAAGAGGATTGTGAGTTCGAGGCCAACACTGGCTATATGGCGAATCTCTGTTTCAAAAACCAGAAAGAAGGGCTGAGGGTGTCAAGCAGTGGCAGAGCACTGCTTAGCATGCACAGGGGTCTGGGTCTGATCCCCAGCACTGAAAAGCCAGCAGTGACAACAGTTGGCTTGTTTGTTTGTTTGTTTGTTTGTTTTGAAGGCATTTTCCCCTTGTAATGGTTTGAATGAAAATGGCCCTATAGGCTCAGAGGGAGTGGCACTATTGGGAGGTGTGGCCTTATTAAAGGAAATGTGTCACTAGGGTGGACGTCGGGGTTTCAGAAGCTCAAGCCAGGCCCAGGGTCTCCCTCTCCCTGCTGCCTACCTATTCAGATGAAGAATTCTCAGCTCCTCTCCAGCACCATGTCTGCCTGTGTGCCACCATGCTTCCCACCATGATGATAATGGATGAAACCTCTGAAACTGTAAGCCAGCCCCAATTAAATGTTTTCTTCATAAGAGTTGCCATGGTCATGGTGCCTCTTCACAGTCATAGAACACAGACTAAGACACCCCTGACAATAAACCATGTCTAAGGAGATGGAAGAGAAATTTGGGAGATAGGAATGGATGGTAATCTCAAATCCACCTAGCAGTGGATTGTGGGTCTATCAACATCAATGGATCACTAGCTGTAAAAGTCACCTTAGCTCAAAACTGACCATGAACACAGAGCTGAGTCTCTAGTACAGGGCCATATTATGATAAAGAGCATCCCCAGTGAGGTTTAGTCTCTTCAGTTCAGAAGTGTATATATTACATGTTTTCATTCAACTGAAACTTGACTTCAGCTACACTGAGAATCTAAACATGTGAGTACATTGTAGCTCACTTAGATTGTGACAATCAACAGAGTTCACAGTCATCCACTATAAACCAGGTCCTGTGCAATGAGCTTAAGGTACATGAAGAATGAGACATTGTTAGGGTCCGCAGATCACCCCATAAAAGACCACCATGCACATATGTGAAGGTAAGAGTGTTTATTTCTCAAGAGAAGAATTCCTGCATGCAGGGGGCAGCCCACAACAAAATGGTGACCCCTTTTGTAGACAACCAGGAGGGGATTAGGTCATCCTAAACACGATTGGCCAAGTGAGCAGCAACCACACTAATCTGTTTCTGATTGGCTGGGGTTGCAAGTGCTGAATCATGTCTGGTTTGCATTATCTCCCTTACCTGCCTTATCAGAAACAGAAACCGAGACCTAAACAGAAACTGAAACTCAACTGAAACTCAGGCCTGGTAGAGGCTGGGGCTGGGAGAAGCCCACCATGGTGCTACAGTGGCCTCTCAGCATGGCCCACAGACAGCGCCCAGCTTAGTGTGGGAGAAGTCAATGAAGGCAGCAGTAGGAACACGTGGTAACGTGTCGAACAGTAAGTGCCCTGGGCAGTGCAGGAAGGGTTTAGAGGGTGGGAGCACAGGGTCTGAGAGCGGATCCAACAGAACTGAGCCCTACAGAGGACAAGGAAGGGCATCTAGGTGTGCCCAGGTGCTGTGGGATGGTCTGTATGTCAAATTGCTCTGATTGGTCAATAAATAAAACACTGATTGGCCAGTGGCCAGGCAGGAAGTATAGGCAGAACTACTAACAGAGAGGAGAATTGAGAGAACAGGAAGGCGGAGGGAGTCACTGCCAGCTGCCACCATGACAAGCAGCATGTGAAGATGCCGGTAAGCCACGAGCCACATGGCAAGGTATAGATTTATAGAAATGGATTAATTTAAGCTATAAGAACAGTTAGCAAGAAGCCTGCCATAGCCATATAATTTGTAAGCAATATAAGTCTCTGTGTTTACTTGGTTGGGTCTGAGCAGCTGTGGGACTGGCAGGTTAGAGAGATTTGTCCTGACTGTGGGCAAGGCAGGAAAACTCTAGCTACACCCAGGTCTGGGGGCAAAAGGAAGCTCACAGCTTGGGAACTGGGGGTGGACTGAATCTTCCTTCTCTGTCTCTTTGTTATATTTGACTCTAATTTCTTTTGTTTTTCATTTTTATTGTGAAATATAACATTGGTTGTGAAAATGAGTACCAGACGTGCTCAGCATAAAACATAATTCTAAAGAAAGTCATCTGTTAAACAATCTAACTAGAAGAACATTGCCACAGCCCTAGGACTCGCAGTCTGCCTTTTCTTGATCACAGACGCTCCTCCCCAGACTTAACTGAATCTTGATCTTCTTGGTTAATCGAATTTAACAATATATTTGCTACTTGCATTATGTATCTCCAAAGAGAGAGTTTCATTTCCCCCACTTTTTAACTTTGTACACAACACACACACACACACACACACACACACACACACACACACACACACACACGTTTCTGTATCCTCTCCTCAATATTAAGTTTTTGATCTGCAATTATATTTAGTGCACATATTTGTGATTGGTTTATTTTATTGTAATTCAGTATTACTGTATCAGAATTTACACACCCATTTTATTAGTAAAGGATACTTGAGTTATCCTATGTCTGAATATAAATAGTCCACATTTTCTGGGTGAAAGAAAAAGAGAAAAGAGATTAGTATGGTAGGGAGTAGTTTACTTTACGATGCTTGAACCCCAGGGCAGGTTGTCTTATAAGGTTCTAGAACTGTGAGAGCATGCTGTCTGCCCCTGCCAGGCTCTTGCGATGTTACCACAAGGTCAGGAACAAATGCAGAAGAGAGAGATTCAGTCGGCTTGTGACAGCTTGTCTCAGGACATGACTTACCCTCATGTGACCTAACCTGCTACAGTAAGACAGTATTAATTCATCCTGAGGGTGAACTTCCCCTGATCCAATTATCATCCAGTAGGTTCCATTCCTTAAAAGTTTCAACACCTAAACACTGCCATATGGGGAACCAAACTTCTAGCATATGGACTTTTGAGGGACAATCTGTATTCATATCATGAAAAATATGTCTGGTTGTATTTGGGGCTAGAGAGAGAGAGCTCACTGGTGGCATCCTTGGGATGTATCACCCATTCTATCAGTCCTGAGTTAGGAGCATTAAGTGGGGCGTCTCCTGGATGACAAGAGCATTGAGGAAGCAAGAGCAGCCCATTTCCCTGTCACTCATGCTGCAAGGCTCCCCTGACTTCTGCTGAGAATGCCCCACCCTGCCTCGTGGGGTATCAGATTCTGTCTCAACCATTGTTCCTCTCTGTTCTCTGTCGAAAGTGGCTCCAGCAATGCATCTCAGTCGCTTTGTTAAAGCTTTCTCTCTCTCTCTCTCTCTCTCTCTCTCTCT
>CABHPQ010173863.1:0-36185 GCA_902168405.1 Peromyscus aztecus | reverse complement strand
TCTCTCTCTCTCTCTCTCTCTCTCTCTCTCTCTCTGTGTGTGTGTGTTTCCATGGGATGCTTCCAACAGCCTGCATATGCGGGCAGTGCAGACATTATTGCTCATCCCTAGAAAACAGACCCCAAGGGGTCATCCAGGGTCACACAGCTCCAGTGAGCACGTGGGCCCTGATGCTGCACCTGCTTTAATAAGCCTACCTAGAGGCATCACATTATCATCAGAGTATGAGGTCCACACCCCACACCCATGTGTGAGCGGCTCCGTACATTTGATGGATCCACTAACAGCCTAGCCATCATTGAGGGATTTTTATATTAAGCACATATTAAAGTACTACATGACCAAAAAAAAAAAAAAAAGGTCTCAAATTCCATTTCCTTCAAGTTCTTCCTTAATTCTAACTAAGTGTCTCCATAAATTGCCCCCACTGTGCTGTGAACTGTACATGCTTTCTCCATTTCACAAAGCACCTGAGAAACAAAGGATCCCATGACTCACAAAGGTTTTAGCTCTCATTGTTCTGTCCCAGAGGAAAGGGAGAAAGGCAGAATTTCCCCTGTGTTTCAAAAATCCAATTTTTGGTGTGAAAGAGTAAATGGCTCAGAGCTGACCCCTTTGAAGCCTGTGGTGAAGAAAGAAAAAGAAGCAGACAAGCGAAAATCAATACTCCTTTGCTATTGTCTATCAATTTGGGAAACCAGTCCTGAACATACACTCCTCTCCCTGCTTCAGTTGCTTGTACATGTCACTCACTGATATCAAGACTTATGACACATTTTCGTGCATTCTTTCTTACATCATTTAGGACTACTTTTAATACTAATTTTTTCACGGTGCTTGATTTTTAAGAAAAACGCAGCGTGAAAAAATTGTAACTGGCCAAGCAGATGTGTTGGTGGATTATCACTTGTATTGCAAAACCATTCTTTGTCTTGACAAGCACGCATTGATCACAGTTCCCCTTCTACCTCCCACCCAGAGCTAGATGTGAACAAGATGGTATTACAGCCTTTGGGGACTCACCTCTTGTGTAGAGAGAGAAGTATTTGTATACTCATTTGAATGGTGAATTCAACAAAGCTTTCATAGAAAGTACTCAAGAAATGATCCCATTACTCTCCTCTCTGAAATCTAAAACCAGCCCGTGCTGTCACCAAAGACAAAAATATAGGAATACAGAAAATGTCCCCAGTCATTTCAATGCATAAAAAAATTACACTGGAGTCTTACATTGCAGTCAAAATCACCATCATGATGGATTTAAGTGATCTAAACTGTAAGTGAAAACAGTAACTTCTCCAGATTATAGTAAATGTTCCCATTTAAAGTGCATGATCCACTTAAACTATCAGGCAGCTTTGCCTGATATATTATATCACTTTGTTTTGATTTGGACAATGATATCAACATCACTAAAATTTTTATTCCAAGAAAATACTGTCTCTATTGAACAGAAAGCCTTTGTTTAATCTGGCCTCTTCAAAACTGTCTCCTAAGACCCAGCCACAAAGTCACCAGCGTATTCTGATCAGTTAGTACTGGAAAAAGGAAGGCAGCTCCGACATGAGCTTGCACTGCAAAGGACCATGGGTGATTTCCTTCCGCTCTGAATTTTCTTTTCTAGTCCATACAACTGAATTGTCAGGACCTGTCTCATAAGACTGTTGTGAAAATTAAGCACAGTGAGATACAGGAAAGCTTTTGTACACATTGCTTAGCAGAAAACAAAAGATAGCTTTTGTTGGGGGGCAGCAGGAATTAGGGGGACTTGGTCCTACTGCTAACTCAGATGCTGTTGACTGAAAAGCTAGGACTGACCTTTAACTCTTGCAGGCCGAGGTCTCCTCACCGCAGAATGGACACTAGTGGAGCCACAAATGGCTATTCTCACCCAAGCTGTTACATAGCTGGTTGACATTAGCTGTCTTGAAGGTCATTGAGGATGGACTCTTCCCTCACTGACAGCTTTGCTCCTCACCCCCATTATCCCTGTTAGCACACTAATTTTATAAGTGAAAAACATTGATGGGTAAAGGCAGGGGGCCTATCCCAGTGGTCTTCCCTTAAGATTTAAAATACTGGAGCTGGAGGGGTGGCTCAGCAGCTGCAAGTTCTTGCTGTTCATGCGTAGAACCCAGGTTTGGTTCCCAGAACCTAAACCCGGTGACTGATAACTGTCTATGACTCCAGTTCCAAAGGATCTGATACTCTCTTTTAGCCCCCATGGGCACATGTACACAAATGCTATGAATGCTGTGATGTATGCACAGACACACAGACACACACACACACACACACACACACACACACACACACACACACCAAATCTTGGAAAAACATTTTAAAACATCATCATAAAAGATAGCTAGAAATTAGACATAGGGACAAAGGCACAGGAGGTGGCACTTTGTTAAGGCCCACAAAAGAAGGCTCTTTCCTTCTGGAAAAGTCTACTGTTTTCATAGATTCATTTTTATGCTCTTTCTCAAACTTTTTTTTTTTAAATCTGCTCTATTTCCTGATTGTCGGTCAAAAGAATGAGATCTGAATTCTGTCTCTGGCCTTGTGTGGAGACATGACTTTCTGAACTGCCTGGGAAGATTCTAAGATTACTGTCTATCAGGAGGCCTTTCTGCAAAGGATTGAAGACATACCTTTGTCTTCTCCCCTGAGCTAATCCAAATGGGCCTGTCAGTCACCTGGACAGAGAAATCAGGAACCTGTCTACTCCAGAAACTTTAAGAAATTGTGTCTTCTTAAAATGTACGTCAGCAGGCACAGTGGTCCCTTTGGCCATGGTCCATTCTTGCTCCTCCACCATGGTCCCTGTGGCTAGAGTTTTCCTGCCTGGCCCACGGTCAGGATAAATCTCTTTCACCTGCCAGTCCCACAGCCGCTCAGACCCAACCAAGTAAACACAGAGACTTCTATTGCTTACAAACTGTATGGCAGTGGCAGACTTCTTGCTAACTGTCCTTATAGCTTAAATTAATCCATTTCCATAAATCTATACTTTGCCACATGGCTCGTGGCTTACCAGCATCTTTACATGCTGCTTGTCCTGGCGGTGACTGGCAGAGACTCCCTCCGCCTTCCTGTTCTTTTTATTCTTTCTGTTAGTCCCGCCTATACTTCCTGCCTAGCCACTGCCAATCAGTGTTTTATTAGCAACACATTTGCCATACAGAACAGCCCACAGCAGGTCCCTCTGCCCTCTAGCCACTCTTATTCCCAGAGAACGCCTCCGCTTTACCTTGCAATAAAATCCACCTACCGTCTACACTAGTTTCTGTGTTTCTCATTTGAATTCCTTCGACAGGATCACAAGTACCAGGGAGCCGAGAGCCGGAAGTGAAATCTCAGAAGCAGCAGCAGCAGCAGCACTTCCGCATCAGGTCTGTGAGCTTGCACCAACATCCTGTTCTTCAACTCTCTCAACACTAACGGAGCACCCCGCAATGAGCTCAGTTCTGGTACTAACTCCCTAGCAGCGCAATTAAAGTTTTAGGGCAGAAGCCTGGGGTCCAGCAGCCCCAGCAGACTAGGCTCAGCCACCATCAGGGTGCTCCAGGCTGCACTTCAACGTTATCCTTAGAAACAATTGCTCCTATCTGGGGGATGGTCTGTCCTGTGAGATTTCACTCTTTCAAAACTCCACTGTGATCGCAGGTTTAGGACAATGACTTATCTTTGTCCCTTCAGTCTTAGAGGCATGGCATACCTTCCTTGTGTGGTTAGCATGCTCAATGTAGACTCAGACTGAAATCTGACCCAAAGTAAAGACAGCTGGGCAGTGCATGTTGTTCAGTAGGAAGAGCTGGCCTCAGATCCACGTGCTGTGGGGTAGATCCTCAGGACCATATAAACCAGATGTGGTGCTGGTTCAAGCCAGTGAACTCAGCACTCGGAACCACTCAGAGGCAGGAGCAAGGCATTGTCTTTAGCTGGGCGGTGGTGGCGCAAGCTCTTAATCCCAGTACTGTGGAGGGAGAGGCAGGTGAATCTCTGAGTTCGAGGCCAGCCTGGTCTACAGGACAGCCACGGCTATACAGAGAAAAATCTGTCTTGGGAAAAAAAAAGGATCAGAAATTTAAGAAGTTTGAGGCCAAAACATCCTCAGCTGAGTGGCATAGTTCAAGGTCAGCCTGAGATATGTGAGAAGCTGTCTTTAAAAAAAATTAATAAATGAAACAAACACAAAATGAAGGTCAAGGTGCCAGGTTTTCATCCTGTGGTTGTCCTGTAGGCCCACATGAGAAGCCAATGCTTTTTAGAGAAAGCCGCTTCAAAATGGCTGCTCTAAGATGGCACAGACCCTAAAGGTCAAGGGCTTGACCCCACAAGATGGTTTAACTTCAGACATTTACTGGAGGCTCTGAGTTTCCTGTTTGTCTGACTGACTGTCTATAAATTGGGGTGTCCATGACCCCTCCAGAAGTTAAATAATTTGCTGAAATGTCTTACAGAGCTCAGGGAGACCCTGTAGCTACTGTCATTGAAGAAGAGTCCCATCAATAGCCTAAGTAGCTTCACTCTGTCCCTCCCTGGGTCTTTTTGCCTCTCTAACCCTACCCCCAACCCCTCTTCCTCCTCAATCACTCATGTCTTCAGCTACCTTGGATTCCAGGAACCAATCAAAAGAACTGACAAAACTACCTCCAAGCAATGGTGACCACTTCAGAGCAGATCGCCTCATCAGATGAGATCCCTCCCCTAAGTGGGACATTGTCCCATCACAGAACCAGAGGTTATCCCTTTGTCCTAGTTAGCATAACTGTCAGCTTAACACAACAGAAATCACCCAAGGGAAGAACCTCAGTTAGAGAATTCCCTAGATTTCATTGGTCTGGGGCATGTCTACAGGGGATTGTTTCTTATTACTTATTGTAAAAGGGCCCAACTCACAGTGGTGACACCAGTCCCTGGGCAGGAAGTCATAGGTTGTACAGAAAAGCTAGCTAAGCATAACCCTGTGCACACGCCCTCAACAGCACTCCTTGACGGTTTCTGCAGTCCGTCTTTGGCTGTGTGTTTGCTAATGCTCCATGGTCCTGTTTGAGTGGTTGCCTTGACTGCCCTTGGTGATGAACTGTGCAACTTGAAGCCGCAGGCTACAATCAAGCTTTTCTCCCTAAGTTGCTTTTGGTGGGAGTATTTTATCATAGCAACAGTGTGAAGCTAGGACACCCCTAATCAGGGCAATCATCTCAGGGGATCAGCTCAGGGAGCCATACTGCCCTCTCAAGTGGGAATAGCAACTGTGACTTCTTTAGACCCCATAGCAAAATCCAAACTGAGAAAATAATCTACCAGACATGGCCTGACAAAATTGCCTGTTCTGGCAGCCACACAAACAGCCCTCTTCCTCCACATATATATAACGTGGCTTCTAAATACGTCAACGTTCTTATCGCCCTCTCAAAAGCAGAGTTGGAGGTGACTGAACATTTTTATCTGTTCTTTCTGATGGGGCCACATTGATTAAAGCTTTCTCTGCCTTGTACCCTGTTTGGCTCTTTGGCATATGGGGATAGATGACAGAAACCAGTTTATTGTCTGGCTCCCAGAATTGAATCTTTTGCTTTAGAATTCTGGTGGCATCACTAGATTATTATAAAGGCTACAACTCAGGAATGTCAACTGGAAAAGAGGCCTGAGGCATGCTACGAGAGAGGGCTGTAGCACTCACATGCCCTCAGATGCAGCCTCCTCCCAGGAGCTCAGTATATTCAACAGCCTGGGTTGTGCTCTCCACAACCTATCTTTTAGTGGAGGCCCCATGGTGCAGTGTGGTTGATTATTCATTAGTCATTATTGTCTGAACTCAGACTCTAGCTCCTTTTCCACCCTTGTGAGTGGAGCTGGTATTGAGTGGAAAGTTCTTACCCTCTAACTGCACAGTTGGGCCCTCTTGAATCTTACCCAGAGCCCACTAGGAGTGAGCTCACTAGCGTAAACTCAGGTGTGAATGAACTGGGCTGACAGTAATAAAAAGATGCTCCTTCACTCTGGCTTCTCTGGAAACTATAAGGGTTTCAGGAGCTCCATGCTGTGCCAGTGTCTGGGAACAGGACCAATATTTATATAGTAGATCACAGTATCACCCTACCTTAAAGGCTGAGGCCGGACAGAAAAGTATGCATATGAAGACAACAAATAAAAAAGGTTGGAAGCAGCCGGGCGGTGGTGGTGCATCCCTTTAATTCCAGCACTCGGGAGGCAGAGCCCTGGAGACCCAGAGACACGTGGGTTCTAAATCTGTTAAGTAGACGCAGTTTTCCAAACTGTCCACAGCAAGTTTCATTCTGAGTGTGAGTTGTTGGTTGGCAATACCTGATGGAGACTCCGATGAGCTTGGGGGAGGTTCCCTTAGTGTCCATGTTCATCCTCTTCTCCGTGTCTAAGAGAGGTAGATGAACAGTGCTTCAACCAAAGGGGTGGATGATGTGGGTATTGTTCTCCAGTGCCTGAGCTGTTCCTGTTTGCTCCTTTTCACCTCCCAAAGCTCATACGTAACTCCCTCCACCCCACACCAATATCATTTCCTGTAACCACCATGTTGGGGATCTACTTTACAGGAACTGTACATACAGTGTTTGCCTCTGTGTCCAGCTGCCATCTTCTTTATGAGTGTTTTAGGAGAGACACATCACACTGTGTATGCTCTGATTGGGGGGGCTCAGTTCTGTGACCACGTAAGCGTGCTGATGAAAAGGTATGCCAACACAGACTTCGAAAAAGTATGCAAGCACAGATTTGGATTTACATGCATCACGCTTCAGGCTTCTGGATTTTTCTTGGTTCCCCGAACATGCAGTACAATTAGATTGCTTCCTAAGTCCGTAGGAGATAAGGCTGGTTCCAATGTACTGCGTTATTTCCCCTCCCTCTGCTTCTCACTCAAGGTCTAGCCGATACAGAACAGTTCCTTGAAGCTGTCTTTCTTTGGCACTGCGAACAACAGACAGTAAAAGCATTGTGGGGCTCAGATGTATGAAGAACATCTCACACCTATAGAAAGGAGCGAAATACCAAGAGTGCAAGGGGGGTGCTTATTTCTCAGGGCTTGTTACTGGAGAAAATTCCTTTTCAGATCACTTTCATTACCTCAGGAATGGAGGCGAATGCTTTAAGAAAAGCCATATAATTCTTTGAGGGGCTTGTTGCCACAGTGTGGTTATTAAGCCCTTGGGAAACAATGGGGTTCCCTAAGGTCTGTGGAATAACTGTGCTCCCTCAGAGCCGTCTTAAAACAGAGTCCAATAAACTGATCACTCTGGCGAGCAAAATATGATTGATCAAGGCTTAAAATCTGCGATGTTTGGGGTCACCCACCTCTGGCTCTTTCTGACATGTCCTGCAGCCCAGCAGAACACAGATCTGGCTGTGCAGAAGCTCTATGGCTCCCGGGATAATGTAACACATGGAAAAAATGAGCTCAGCCCAGAGTTATGTTTTCCTTTTCTTAATCCTCCAAGGAAGACTCAATTCCAAGAGTGAACTAGAAAAAGAGGGGGAGACAGGAGACAAACGCAAGCTGAGTGTGGAAGTGAAAGTTCAACCTAGCATTCACATTGAGGAATCATGAAAAATGTATCCCTGTGAAGAGCACAAAAGCCCTGAACGGTCCCTTTTCAAGCTGTTTGCTCATACTTGCCTAGGTCTGAGATGTCTGGGAAAGCTAGCCTCAGCTTCAGTGCTCACATGCACACTCAGCCCGGGGTCTGGAGGGGAATACAATAGCTTCCCTTCTTCATATAAGAACATCTCTGTCACTCGAATCAGCTCTAGTTTTTTTAAACTTAACCTTTAATGCCATTTCCACCCTCTGCCCTGTAAGACATTGTTACAAGCCGAGCCAAGTCTGTAATAAAGAATGACCTCGAAAGAATTCGTTTTCCCTTTTACCCTGTGGTGCTGAAAATTCATAGAGGTACAGGCTGTTTGGTTAGCGGAGTTCTCACCAGGCTCCTGCCGAAGCATCGAGGCTTTCTATTTCTTGTTGCAGGCTGGGACACTGAGCACGTGGCTGGAAATCACGAGAGAAACAAATAAATGATACACACCGTGTGGGAGCTACTGCTGATGGTGACATTTGCTGTTGCTTTGCAGTTTGGGATTGAGGGTCTAGGCTCATGATGTCTAGCTAATACCCTTGGGGTTACCTATACTTAAGTAAAAGGGCAGTGGAATAGTGGAAGCAGTGAATGAAGATTTTTGACCTGTAAAGGGAAGGAGTGGTTATAGCTTACCTCCCAGGCACACCAAGCTGCCCCTCTCACTTCCCAGAGACCCAGCCTGGGTGCAGAGACAGAGCATCTCTGTCCTCTGGGTGAGTCGAGCAACGTCATCAGGGAAGACGTTGAGAGCTATGCATTACTATGACTCTGAGTACGCACCACTGGTGTGTAGCAACTTTAATTATAATATTTTAATAAAGCGTCTGTTCTGTGTGTGTGTGTGTGTGTGTGTGTGTGTAATACTCAACCTATATTCCCAGATTTCGATTCTACTTTCACTATTTTAAAACAATCAATATTAACAGAACCTGTAGGATAAACTCTCTGGGGATGAGATCACTGAGCTAACAGGTATGAACACCTTTCTGACCAACTCGGTTCTTGGTGCCCCACTGTGTCCACGATGATAGTTGCCATGTACCAGCCAGCTATTGGGCACAGTATAGCAATTTCTTTAGGACCATGTCAGTGGTGGATTCTTGTTCCACTTTCAAATAAGCATAAGAAGGAATTTCAAAGTTACTTGACTTCCATTCCAACTCAAAGAAGTCTTAAAGTAGTTTTATCTCATTAATTATACCAATAGGAAGAAATTGACTCCTCGTAACAGCCCATCTCCCTTTCAAGATCTCATTTTCTGCTCTTCTGTAGTCAGCCCCAAATTAGGCTATGGGTTTAAAAATGAAGCCTAGTTCTGAGGCAATTATCCTACTCTCTGCTCTATTTTAGGATCAACAACACAAATCACTGTTGCTTGAAGCTCTGCTAGCAGCGCCCCTGTCAGAACTGGCTATGGGGTCTAGCTGTTTCCCTCGTCCGCTGGGTGGGCTTGGGAGGACCTCAGGCTCAGCCCCCAGAAAGCAGGTTCTACTTGCTCTGTTAGCCTCCCAGGACTGCTGTAAGTACCTAGTGAGGTAAAAATAACAACAACAGTACTTGGAGAAAGAGCATTTGTTAAAAACAGAACAATCCCACCCCTTTCAGAATCGCAGTTATCAAGAAGACAATAGAAGACAATAGCATGTGCTGGAAGGATGTGGCTGGACTCGAACCCTTATACACTGTTGGTGAGTCCGTGAGCCAGTGTGGTCACCAGGAAATCAGCATGGAGATTTCGCAAAAAGAAAATTAGATCCACCCCGTAATCTAGCTGTGCCATTCCTGAGTGTTTACTCAGAGGTCTCTGAGTCAACCTACCATAGAGATACTTAGACATTAATGTCTATAATAGCGAAGTTATGGACCCAACCTAGGTGTCCAACGACAGAGGAACAGATAAAGGAAATGTGGTATAAGTGAACAATGGAATTTTTCAGCCATAAAGAGCATGACGTATTGTTTGCAGGAAAAAATGAATGTAACTGGAGAGAGTCATATTGAGTGAATTAAAGCAGTCTCAAAAGGCAGATATAGACATATAAAGTCATGTGTTTATAGACGACAGGGAAGTGGAAGCAGAGGGACACGTCACTGAGGGGAAGGGAACTAGCTGGACAGGAGGGGTCTAGGGGAAGACAGCAGGTAAGGGAACACAGAACAGAGTACAGGGACACACATGGATGAGGCTATCATGATGACGTCCATTTCTTTAGCTGCTAACCTGAAAATGTGATTTTGCAAAAGGTGGATCAGAGACCAAAATGTAAGAACTAAAATGATCATCCTCCTGCAGAAAAGGGAGGGACTGTTTTTCAAAGAATTTTTTTAATTCATTTTACATACCAACCACAGATCCCTGTCTCATCCCTCCTCCCGTTCTCCCTAGCCTCCCCCCGCCCGCCACCACCAACTAACTCCCCCCCATCCCCTCCTCCAAAAGGGTAGAGGAAGGGAGGGAATGTTTTATGAACTTGGAATAAGAAAAAGATGTTTGAGGTCAGGTCGGTGGCTCATGCCTTTAATCCCAGCACTCAGGAGGAAGAGACAGGTGGATCTCTGTGAGTTTAAGGCCAGCCTGGTCTACAGAGTGAGTTCCAGGACAGCCAGGGCTACACAGAGAAACAATGTTTTGAAAAAAAAAGTATTAAGAAAAAAACAATAAATTGGATTTCTGTAAAATCTGTTAATGTACAAATAGTTACACACGTTGTATTTATATACTTTTACATACTTTATACACATATACACACAACAAACATAATTTTTCACGGTATAATTTTACAAGACTAATATAATGTAGCTAACATTAAGAGTATACACAGAAGCCATGTGTGGTAATACATGCTTCTAATGCTACTGCATGGGAGACTGAGGCAGGAGGATCACAAGGTGAAGGCCAGTCTAGGAAAAACCCTCTCTCAGAATAGAGCTTGAGGTATTAGTTCAGAGCACTTGACTAGCATGTCCAATCTCCATTATCACACACATGCACGCACGCACGCACGCACGCACGCACGCACGCATGCACACACTATGTAAAGACCTCTACAAACCACCAAGAGAAAAGCCAAAGGACCCCATTTATGTTGGAGAAAGTCTTCAAGAGATGATTGTCACTTGTAGCTAGAGTTTTCCTGCCTGGCCCACGGTCAGGATAAATCTCTTTCACCTGCCAGTCCCACAGCCGCTCAGACCCAACCAAGTAAACACAGAGACTTACATTGCTTACAAACTGTATGGCCGTGGCAGGCTTCTTGCTAACTGTCCTTATATCTTAAATTAATCCATTTCTATAAATCTATACCTTGCCACATGGCTCGTGGCTTACCGGCATCTTTACACGCTGCTCGTCCTGGCGGCGGCCGGCAGTCAGTGACTCCCTCTGCCTTCCTGTTCTTTTAATTCTCTCTGTTAGCCCCGCCTATACTTCCTGCCTAGCCACTGCCAATCGGTGTTTTATTAGCAACACATTTGCCATACAGAACATCCCACAGCAGTCACTTCCCTACAAAAGAATGTCCAAACAAACAGCAAGCATAAGAAAACATCAATATAATCTATCCCGGAGAATTACACGTCAAAATATGTTCTGCCAGTGCATAAAGTGACTGTTGGAAAGACTGGAACAACGGACGCCTTTGGATATTACCGTGGGACAGAAGGCCAGCCTGTGAATCAACAGTTCTGCCCCTTAGTGCACGCCAAGGGGGAATGTGATTATGTTCACAAAACAAAGACATAGAGCGTAGAGCTTTGTTCATAACCGCCACTAGCTCTAACCTCCCAACGTTCTCTAATAGTAGACGGGATAGGCAAATTGTGACATATCCAGTGATGTAATATTACACATCAGTCGGCAAAGACTGCTGATCCGTGCAACAATATAGAAGAAGCTCACAGTCATTACACAGAGAAAAGAAAAACATTCTAGACACGGTGACTACTGCATCAGTTCACTCAAACGAAGTACAAAAACAAGAAAAAGTAGTCAATGTCTAGAGAAGTTAGGATTCATCTAATGATTATGGATTGGAAAAGTATATAAGGGAGGCTTCTATAGTAAACAAAGCAGCCTATGCTTTTGTGTAGGTGGCTATCACAGTGGTTGGTGTTTGGGCATGCCTCTGTGTGTGTGTGTGTGTGTGTGTGTGTGTGTGTGTGTGTGTGTGTGTATTTCATTAAGAACTCACTTAAGATGGGTTCATGACTGCATGCTATACTTTACTTCAAAAGGAAGAAAATAGTATTTCACTTTAAAGACACTGAAAGTTAATCTTCCTTTTTGTGTACGGACTAAACCCAAGGCCTCTTGTGTGCAAGGAAAACACTTAACACTTGTTATATCTCAAGCCCTCCTTGCTGGAGCAGAATTCTGGACTCTTGATGTTGAAGAATGTCTTAAAGACCGGGCATTTCAGTCTGGAGTTCACCCTAAGGCTTGGCCTTTCCAAAACCTTGGGTCAGACACGGGGGCAACGTTATGGAAGGACTCCTGATGACTCTGTCTATTCTTCTCTTGTACTCCACTTCCCTAAAGCACCCTGCATGGGCCTTCATCCGACTCCTCCATCCTAGTAAAA
The DNA here is from genome assembly GCA_902168405.1 of Peromyscus aztecus. Classification (NCBI taxonomy): domain Eukaryota; kingdom Metazoa; phylum Chordata; class Mammalia; order Rodentia; family Cricetidae; genus Peromyscus; species Peromyscus aztecus. The sequence continues at coordinate 23,986 of CABHPQ010173863.1, read as the reverse complement.
TGCTTGTAGAATTGGTCCATGCCTCGTTATGTTGAGAGAGTCCCAGGTGAGGAACTATGTCAATGAGGTTGACCTGTGGGAGTGTCTGGAGGGGATTGTCTGGATTACTGTCTGATGCAAGAAGATCCAGCCCATTGTTCTGGATGCAGCACCACTCCCAGAGCACGGGTCCTGAGCTGGGTAAGACAGAAGAAAGCTAGTGCAGGCAAGCAAGCAGTATGGACGTGTTATTTCTCTCTCCCTTCACTGTGAAGAGGGTGTGACTAGCGGCATGGATTCTCGACTTGGCCTCCCTTTGGTGATGGATTCGCCTAGACTTGTAAGCCACATGGAGATTTTCTCCCCCCTGTGGCTTTTTGTCATGATACATAATCACAGCAGCAGAAATGAAAGCAGAATACCCTGTCATCAACTTGGATTTCAAAACCCTGCGGAAGCTTTCCCAATTCTTACATGGATTTCTCTATCCTTTCCTCCTGGAGAGCTGGCCTCTCTCTCTCTCTCTCTCTCTCTCTCTCTCTCTCTCTCTCTCTCTCTGTGATATCGTACTTACTCTTAACATCACTCTCCACTGAGTATCACTATGTACCAGGGGCTATCAGAGGTACTTGGTACTCAGCAGTGAAGACACACAGAGCGCCTGTCTCCTTGGAACTTACGTCTGGATGAAAAAAGATAAAGTTAAGAACTAGCAAGCCGTGAAGATGAAGGTGAGGAACAGTCGTTACGGGAGTGCCCTTTATCAGGTGTCCATGCATGTCCCTCTGAGGAGGTGACATTTGAGCAAAGTCCTGCTGAAGAAGGGGTGATGGATCTCTACATAAACAAGACTCCTCAAGGCACCTTCATATCTCTCAATTGTTCATGCAAGACTCTGATTAACTTAAAAGCAAAATCACTATCTTAACTTACATTTCTAGTTTTTAGCTTTGTATCATTGTAGGGAATATATGTGTGCAAGCGTGTGTAAATGGCATAAGCTAAAAAAAGGAAACATAAATCAATTTGACTTCATTGAAAATTGAAACATTTTGTGTCACATAGGTCACAGTCAAGAAAGGGATACAAAAACCACAGAATGGAAAATTGTTTGCAATTCATATGTCTGGTAGAGTTTAGGTGTCTGAAGAGTTCACACAACTTAACTAAAAGACAACCTAATTTTTAAATATACAAAAGATTGAACTGATAAATCTCCAGAACACACTTATGCACCCACACACTCAAGCACACACACACACACACACACACACACACACACACACACACAGCCAATAAGGATGTGAAAATTTTTCAAAAATACTGTCACTGCACCAGACGATGGTGGCACACGCCTTTAATCTTAGCACTTGGGAGGTAGAGGCAGGCAAATCCCTGGGTTCAAGGCCAGCCTGAACTACAGAGTGAGTTCCAGGACAGCCAAGGATACAGAGAGAAACCCTGTCTTGAAAAAAAAAATACTGTCATTAGGAAAGTGTAAATAAAAACCATAATGATATACCACTGCACAATCCCTGCGGTGACCACAAATCAGACAGACAGTTCCAAGTGTTGGCACAGGAATAGGGAGTAGGGGCTGTCATTCATGAGAATGTGAGTGTTACCGTGGTTTTGAGAAATAATTTGGAATTTCCTCAAAAAATGACCACAAATGTATACACAAGAGTACACGGACACTCATAGCAGCATTATTTATGATAGGCAGTAAGTATAAACAACTAAAATGTCCACAAGTTGATGAATGGATAAAGAAAATGTCATGAAAATGTCTTATATCCATACAATGAAATGTCAGTCAGTCATAAAGCAGAAACGAAGTGCCCGTGTCTGCTATGACAAGGATGACCCTCGAAAACACCAAATGGCAGGCGGGGGGGGGGGGGGGGAAGCCAGATGCAAAAGGTTACATAGTCTATGACTCCATTTATAAGAAGTGCCCAGAATACACAAATCCATGGAGGCAGAGAGTAGCTAAGTGGCTGTCAGTCAGGATTTGGGGTTGGAGGAACAGGTAGTGACTACTGACAGACTGAGTTTCTAATGGGGATGATGAGAACGTTCTGGACTTAGAAAATGATAATAAATAAACTAAAACAACAACGCTCAATGTACATTGCAAAATGGTGAATTTTTAGTATGTGAATTGAATCTTGATTTTTTTTTGTTATTGTTGTTTTTGTTTTTTGAGACAGGGTTTCTCTGTTTAGTCTCGGCTGTCCTGAAACTCACTCTGTAGACCAGGCTGGCCTCGAACCCAAAGATTTGCCTGCCTCGCCTCCCTAGTGCTCCGATTAAAAGCGTTTGCCACCACATCCAGCTGAATGTTGATTTAGAAAAAAAAAAAAGTGAACAAATAAAAAATAAAATCCTAAAAGACAACAAAAAGCTTTGTAGAATTATAACATATACAAGCTCTTCAACATTTTTGTCTCCGGTGAAAGGATAAAATATTACTATTCAGTCCCCGCAGTTTCTCCCATACTTGCTCAAGGGCAGTGGCGTCTTTGCTAATGAGAGCAGCCAGCCCAAGTTGTGAGCCAAAGCAGGATCCTGGTCACAAAGTCAACCTTTCCAGCACACCAGACCAGGCCAAAGCCAGTTTGAGACAACGCTTGCACATCACCTGATTACAGATCCTTACAACCCTACAATTCTACCAGGGAAAACACTAACTCAGAACAGAGGGTGGGTAAGTTCTCTCTCTAACAAGCCAATCAAAGGCAGGTAAAGCAATGGACTAAGAAGAAGAGAGGGAGAGGGGAACTTTGAAGAAAAGCGGCAAGTGCTTTTGATCTACTTGTTTATGTCAGAAATCAATAGAGATGTTTTCTTTCACTTTGGAGAGTGAGAATTGGAATTTGTTGAAATTGGATCTTGAGGCTCTTAGCTTTCTTTTTTCCTTGGTACTGGAACAATGGAACACATTCTGTTTACAAGAAGTGCTGAGCACTGGGGCAAAAATTGTAGCAATTGTAGTGATTTTATTCTCAGCTCTCTGTTTCTAGGCTTGTACAGAACAGGCTCAAAGGCACTAATGGATGCTACACAAAAGAAACCCTTAAGACATTTCTGGAAATATGTAAAATATTTCCCCTTGGTGAATGCTTGTTTCTAGAAATACCAAACTATGTTAATAGGGTGGTGTCAGAGAGAGACCACCATTGCAAATCTCTATTTCATCATCTCAGAAACAGGAAAGGCTTGTAGGAAATGAAGGGTCTCGAGATAAAGCCTTTTTACACAACGAGCCAAAATTAGGGTGTCAAATGCAGCTAGCTTACTTTATGTGACTCTGCTTTAATTTGGGTCCTGATTACCGCAGCTGCTATTTGTTTATCTAATAACAAGCTTCGGTGTATTAAAATCAGAGAAATGTGGGGCGGGGACTGTGGCGCCTCAACTGAAGGAAGTCCGTCATGATGACCTTCACTGTAAGGACCGTGATTTACTCTGGGGTTTCACCTAAAGCCCTGTGAAATTCATGGCAAAGAGAGCATTGTGTTGAGCTATGGAGTAAGAAGCAGCTGTCCAGCGATGCTTCCCGCCCAGCTGGTATAGACTTCTGCATACCCCTGTCATGACTCAGAACATCCTTCATCAAAGTCCCAGCCAGTTTGCTTGGTCTCTAAAAGATTCCATTTCCCTTTGAGCAACTACTGTGACCAGACTTGAGTGCCCCACAATTACAGGGTAGATTCATCAAGAGTCACAACTGTCCCACTACATCCATGGGGAATTGGCTTGATGACAGTCCAAGAATACAAAAGTCTGCAGATCCTTGAACCCCTTATGCAAAATAGTGTAGCCAGGGACACAGCAGAAGAGGGGACAGAAAGATTGTGAGAGCCAGAGAGTCAGGGACTTGCCTTGAGATCGTGTCTCCCAGTAACACTTTGAGGCACCCTCAAAGTCTCACCAACATGCCCACCCAAACCTGAGCCGAACAAGGATGTCACCACCGAACATGCCAAATTGGATGAAGAAAAGCCCATAAGGCCTCAACCCTACACAAAGAACCACAGGCAACTGAGGAAAGACGGGAGTCGGAGAGGTGGCTTCCCCAGGAAAGAGCACACCAGTTAGTTGTTCGGTGCCAAATGGTCAGCAGTGAAAACATGCATACAAGTAACGTTCTACAGATTCAACTGGATGTGTGTGTGTGTGTGTGTGTGTGTGTGTGTGTGTGTGTATGTGTGTGTGTGTGTACATACATATATGCATGCAATAACAATTGATTAAAAAATAGCACAGTGTTTGCAAGATCCTACTCACAACCTTCCATATATTTCAATCACTTTTGATTATTTATAATACATGGGACTGTGTGAATACTACGTAAATAGTTGACATAGTATAATCTTAGGGAATGATATCAAGAAGAAAAGCACACATTTTCAGTACGAACTTTTTTTCCCAATGCTTTCTGTCTATGGTTGGATGAATCCATAGATTCACAACCCACAGACATGCAAAGTCAACTGTAACTTGATCCATGACCCAGAAATATCAAGAAACAAAGTTACTGGATTGCCTTAACTGACAGCACTAATAGAGTTGGTGGGGCAAAGATGAGACGATTGAATGACTGTACAAAGAACCAATTAGATCCCACATCAAGGCCACACCCCCCAGGTAAGTGTTCTTTCCTATGATAGGTATGAAAGCTTAGATGTTTAGCCTCTGCATGGAATGAAGCAGAGACCTGGGGATATTGTGCACAGATGAGAAGGGATATGAGACACCTTTCGGATTACTGGAGCATTGCCACAAAGTCTACATATTGACGACTTGGACAGCCTCCTACCCACTCAGCTCTCAGACAACAAACTTACATCTGGGTAGGATATTGTGTTTCTTCTTTAGAAGAATCATTTAAAGGGAATATTTCCCATGGACACTGACAGTTGTGAAATTCCAACAACACACTCATTTTCTCAAGGACTCAGCTCACAAAACAATTCAGTCATTGAAAATCCTCCCCCACCCCACCCCCCACCCAATTCAAAATTTCAGCAAGTATAAGAGCTTCACCTAAAGTACAAGATAGCTGGTGAGCACTGGGGGGTCCACCAACATAAAAAGATGGTGGCAAAGAATTCACAAAAAAACCCAAATCAGAAAAATACAAGAATGCATTTTTGGAATAGAGGAAACAAAGTAAAATTTGCATAGTAGTGTAACTATTAATCCTTGGGTGAGAGAAGACGACATACAATAATGGAACAAGACATGAACCATAGAAAGGAAACAGTAACACGTAACACCTCCTACTTCCATACATTTACATACAAAGTTCACCATAGCTTCATACATTTTTCTTCATATGTACGTACATTTTTACATTTTATTCATTGGTTGAAGGACAGATAGGTTTCTTCCATTTCCTAGCTATTCTAAATAGAGCAGCAGTGAACAGGACTGAGCAAGTATCTATGGAGTAGGAGGTAGTTGGATTTTAGTTCAGGCCACCAATTCACAAATAATGACGTGGAGACTTCTTATTAATTATGAAAGCTCAGCCTTAGCTTAGGCTTGTCCCACTAGCTCTTACAACTTAAATTAACCCATTAATATTAATCTACATTGCGCCTCATGGCTTTTTACCTTCCTTTCATTCTGTATGTCCAACTCCCACTAGGTCTCATTGGTGTCTCCCTGTGCCTTGATTATCTCCTCCCACTTCCTCTCTCTTCCTGGAAGTCCCGCCTATACCTTCTGCCTAGCTATTGGCCATTCAGCTCTTTGTTAAACCGATCACAGCAATACATCTTCACATAGTGTACAATATCCCACACAGTAGAATGTCCCATCTTTTGGGCATATGTCAAGGAGTGCTGTAGCGTATGGTAGATATGTTTGTAGCATCTTGAGAATGTTACATGTTGATTTCCAGAGTGGCTGCACTAGCTTGCAACTCACCAACAGTGGAAGAGTGTCCCTTTTCCCTACAGCCTCTCCAGCCTTTCTTGGTCACAGCCATTCCGACTGAAGGGAGACAACATCTCAAAGTTGTATAAGTTTGGATTTCCCTAGTTGCTAAAAATGATGAATGTCTTTCGAGACATTTCTTAGCAACTTATATTTCTTCTTTTGAGAACTCCCTGTTCCGATCCCTAGCCTAATTCTTATCTGGGTTGTTCGTTTTCTTGACTTTTTGTTTTTTGAGCTCCTTGTATATTCTAGATATCAATCCTATGTTAGAACGTATAACTGACAAAGATTCCATCCTGCTATGGGGCTTCCTCTTCCTGTTTGTCTCCCCTCCCCTAGATGAAGAGGCACAGGTGGCTAAGGACTGTGGAGAGAGGAGGAATTAGTTTTCCGCAGAAATGATTCCTCTCATTGGCTATCTAACAAAGTAGTCAGCCCTAAAAACATACATCTGAACAACACTAGACTTACTCAGCAGGTTGTAGCTATACATTTATTCGTTTACATATATGCATATATATAAAACGATAACAATGAAAGAAAAAGAGACGGCAAATTTGATGGGGATGACATGGGAGCAATTGGAGAAGAGGAAAGAGTGGAAATCCTGTAAATAAAGTACAAATAAATGAAATTCAAAAAACAAATTTAATTTAATGAAAAAGTTTTAAGACAATCAAATATATTAAGTGCATAACTCCATTAGCCTGACAAACTCTTTTAAAGTCTTCCATACACATCATTTCAACTGAGAAGCATTTTCAGTTTCTTTACCTGGACTCATCACTTGGCCATGTCCTGCCTGTCCCTGACCTCTCCTGTGTCATTGTCATGGTCCCCTTTGACATCCCGCCTCAGGCTCTCTCTTCATTTCCCCAGAGTCCCAGGTTCTGCATGGGCTACCATCACCTCCCACACATTCCTGCCTCTGTTTGCACACCTTCCCTTTGTTCCACAGGGCTGTCTGTCCTGCTCCTTGAGCTCAGCCTTTGTCCTTCCCGCTCTCACAGACCTGCCCCATCCGCCTCCCTCACCACTAGCGGCTGCACAGCTCTACACCTGCTTTCTCCACAACAGTCCCTGGCACGCACAATCAATGCATTTACCCCTTCATTGCTCAGTTTTCTGTGTCTGCTTCCCACTCATTAAAAACTTCACGTGGGGGGAGAGGGGGAAGAGAGATCAGGAGGAACTGCATCCATCAAGGGTACAACGATCCATGTCAGAGACTGGCGTACACATGGCCCCCGGTGAGTCATTCCAGTAGTCTGATGCCGAGGAGGACTTTGGCACAGTCTGCTAAGTTCTGCTTCCAGCTGTGTGACCTCAGGTTACTGGGTAACTTCTGAGTCCGTTTCCCCATGTGTCAAAAGAGGACACAACTAGCCACATCCTAGTCTTGCTGTGAGGAATGAATGTCCTATCATGAGAACAGATGCATGATCACTAAAACAGAAAGTGTGCGTTGGTACTGAGTCCACCGACATTAACACTTCTTCATACTCATTTCAGATAACTTTGAAACCACTTTCAACTGCATCTACCGCACTCCCATTTTTTTTTTTTTTTAAAGGCAGGTCTTACTATATAACCCAGACGGGCACGGAACTCACTATGCAGCCAAGCTACACTCAAGGTCGTGATCCTCCTGTGTCAGCCCCCCAAGTTCTAGGGTTGCAGGAGATTACAGTGGACCACCACGTCTGGCCCTTTTCACTTTTAATCACGGATTTAGGATGTGGAAATATAATTAATCAAGGGGAAGGTTCTTAAACTTCAAATATTGCCAACCTTAGTAAATTAGCTTGTCTGTAAAGGGTAATTTCAGGTTAAACTGAAAAGCTATTCCATTGAAGTTCGGCTGATAATTGGGAAGAATTAATTGAAGTTAGTAAAGAATTCTGACTTAATGAGTTCCATCAATACGGGGCAGCGCTTTACTTATCTTATTAATTGGTGTAGCTCAGAAGCTGGGATGGTCTCATTAGGGAACACTTTGGCCTCCTACAAAAGCACAGAGAGGTCTGGGGCTCTGCAGTCCCACCACTGGGGAGGGTCGTGTGCCCTGGAGAGCAGTGGGTCTCAAAGTGGCTTGCATCAAAGCTACCAGAGGGTTGAGGCATTCAAATCACCCCGGGTTTCTGATTCAGAAAGTGTGACGTGGGAGCAACAGATCTTCATTTTGATGTTTCTGACAAAGTTCCCCGTGCTGTGTGACATGGCTGATGTGAGGGCCTCACCTCAGAGTCTGGGGGCGAGCATCAGGGAGCCAGTACCCTGAAAGCTGCAGGGCTACCTGCAACAAGATGCAGGAGCTGTAAATCTTACAAAGTGTATCATTCAACAAGTATTTTCTCGGGATCTAACTAGGACATCAGAATAGAAATAATTACATTACTGGGAACGGATTATATAGGACAAAGGCTGCAGAGGCAAATGGAGATTAGGTAAGGGAGGATGGAGAAGTAACACCAGAAGACGACAATAGTCTCCAGACCTTCCAGGCCGCTAGAGGAAATGGTGTTACCTGCAATCCAGGGACGGGGAGCCTGGGGAGGCCGGGACCAGTTAGGGCCTGTCTAGACTGGAGCCTTGGGGGAGATGCAGTTGCCTTAGAGTATGTTGCCCTGAGCAGGAAGAATGGGAGGGAGAACCCTTTGGCTTCTCTGAACATCCGCCACACATACTTGCACGTCACGCACACCCCATAGCAGAGCAAGAAACAGACCAAGGGGCAGACAGGTGCAAAGCTTCCCACAGAGGCTACGGACTGAGCAGCAGGTGGTGGATGAGACAGGCAGGGTCCCCACTTCTGTCCCTGTCATAGTTTGAATGCACAGAGCTCAGCAGCCCTGCAAGCGCTGGGAAGGGTCCCCACTGTCCTTGTGTCCCCTCAGACTCATTTGTTAATGCAATGGCATTTAGAGGTTTGGGCTTTAGGGGTTATCGGTCTAGGAGAGTAGAGCCCAAAGCAACCGAGTTGGTGCCATTTTAGGAGTACAGCTAAAGAAACAGAGGTTTTGTGTGTCCCTATAAGAGATATGGCGCCGGGCGGTGGTGATGCACGCCTTTAATCCCAGCACTCAGGAGGCAGAGTGAGTTCAAGACCAGCCTGGTCTACAGAGTGAGATCCAGGACAGGCACCAAAACTACACGGAGAAACCCTGTCTCGAAAAACCGAGAGAGAGAGAGAGAGAGAGAGAGAGAGAGAGAGAGAGAGAGGTTGCTAGGGAAACGCATCTCTACCCGTTACATTCCACCTATGACCCTCCCCAGTGTGCAGAGCTGCTAAGTTCTGTGCATTCAGATTATGATAGGGGCAAAAGTGGGGACCGTGCCTGCCTCACCCACCACATGAGTATGCAAGAGACGAGCAGTCTACCACCCAGAAGGCGGTTCAATTCTGCTGGTGCCCCCATCTCAAACTTCAGCCCCCCAAATTGTGAGAACTGAAGTTCCATGGTTGATTAAACCACTGGTGTTTGCTATTTTGATTTAACAGTCCAAATAGATGAAGACAAGAGTTATTAGAGTAAGTTGATTATGTTGCTTTATAAATCAAGATATGAAAAGTAAATTCATCCACAAGAGATGTTGGGCTTTGAAATGATTGAAATTATAACACAACACATTCTCGCTTGTCTATTTAGGAAGAAAATTATGGAAAGAATTTTTGTGCCCAGACAATCATATTTTATAAAAAATTAATGTTTTGAAATGAGAAAGCCCTAGAAGTAGTAGTAGTTATCTTTTGAATTTATGGATGTTTTTGCTGGCACGTAAGTTACATTAAAATTAATGGAAGGCACGCATGTGTATTGAGGGGAAGGAATGGAACCCTGGCTGAGCTTTTGTTGATGACTGCATTTGTGCTGAGAAATGGAATTGTAGGCATGATGTATAATCAAATGTGAATTAAGAGCATGGTATAGTGGGGGCTGCAATAAAAGCACACGGTTGTCTTTCACAACCCAAGTGCTCGGCTCCATTCAGAACCCTAAAATTAGGCATTTAAGTCAGATATCTGTAAGTTCTTGGCAGGAAAACCCAGAATTTCTCTGGTAAGCCTGATTTGGTTTGGGGAGGGGTAAGGAGCGAGGTTACAAAACCGTCCCTTTGAGTGTTGTTCCTGTGGAATCTGAACCACCCTGACTTGGGGGGGGGGTTCGGGGAGGGGAGAATCTATTATGAGCTGAGATAACTGTAAAAGTGTGAGGTGGAGTCATTCCATGATACCAGCTTCATTACATGTATTTTCTGGAGCATTAGAGGGATAGGTCTTTGTTTCTCAGAGAGCAAGCAATTTGGAGACACAGCTCATAACCAGGATACCGTTGTCCCAATAAACATGTGTCAGAAAACATCTTGTCATTCTTAGGATGGGATGCCACTGAGTGAGTAGTTTAGTTCATTTAGGGTTAGGGCACGTTTTTCTCTACTCTGCAGATCGTAAGTGGCTCTACACATCTGACTTTCAGGTTATCGCCTGAGTTTATCTCACGCTGGCAAAGAAGAGTCCATTGGAAGAACACTTATTTTTCCTGACAGGGCTGAGCAGGTGTCAGTCCATGCAAAGGTGTGCTGCACCTGAGAAAATAAATGTGCTCCTGAAAGGTGGGATGTAAGTTGAGTCCTCTCCGTATTGGCTTACATCATCTCGACAAAGATGCTGTCCTCTCTCCAGACTGAACTATAATTGATGTCTAACGATTTGACTTGCAGTTTCTCTCTAGTCCTGCTTCTTTTGAAATGTTTGGCCTGTTAATCTTGGTCATCTTAAAAACACACCAAAAAAAAAATAGCCAGGAAAACTCACAATTTAGACAACCTTTATTCACATAAATGACTTCTTTTTCATAATCCATATATACATTTCTGTTTTACTGAAAAGAAAAAAAAACCGCAATGACTTACGTATCAGATGTAACATGCAGGTTAGGCTGCCTGCAACTGAGTTGTCATTGGCCACTACTGGACTCCAAGAGACCAAGATGAAGTCACAGACACTTCATCATCATCATTTTCAAGCTGCTGGGACAGTTCAACATGTTGCAATGTTCAGAATTCTGCTTCTCAGTGGAAGAAATAGTGAGGACTGCTGCAGGACCCCTATGTCCAGTCTTCCGATGTCTGAATGATCACGCACTCAAAAATGCTTGTCTGAAAGATTTGTATTGATTTTTTCTCATCATTTTTCCACTACACTCTAGATTGTTCTATCAAAGAACCCACTGTGTAACAGGTTACATGGTGGAGTCGCAGGAATCCAGATCTGAATTCCATCTCTAATGCGTCCTTAAGATGGGCATTCTGCACTGTCTCATAGATTAGTGGTTAGATGTTAGTAACGATGTATTCTTTATACCTAACACACTGCATACACGTAAACTAATATCCACCAATGACAGTTATCATCAGATTCCTCTTCCTCATATCATCACCATCAGAGTTAGTTACTGGTAATAATCTCTTTATTAGAGATAATTGTCTAATGGCTATTACACTTGGAGACCTATAACATCAGAGTCTGGCAGGGTATCAGTCATCACAGATGCTCAATTATTACTTACTGAAGAATCCAGAGGTAAAACTGAGCACATAAACTACACATCTGTGCTCTCCAGATTTCTCAAGCACTACCAAGCCTATGAATGCTAAATAATTCAGGGTTCCCAGCTCTTAAACACTGGTCCACGGATCCTTCCTCTCTGGGCGCAGACTTTAGGAACATTTCTGTGAGTCTGCAGAATCCAGTCACAGCTGCACAGACAGACGTGGGCCCAGTGGACCCTTGCATGTCATCATTCATCTGGGTCCACAGCAGCAGTCAGTGCCAAAGGGACATGGGAGTGCCTCTCTCCGTGTGTAACGACATCCCTTAGAGGACCTCTAAAGAGCTGGGAACTGTCTTAGTTACTTCTCTACCGCTGTGACAAAGCACCACGACAAAGAGAGCATTTCATTTGCATCTCATGGTTCCAGAGGGCAGGGAAGTCCATGACCATCATGGTGGGGAGCATGGCAGCAGATAGGCAGGCCTGGTGTCAGGGCAGTGGCTGAGAGCTTACATGCTGAGACAACAACCCACAAGGCACCCCCAGAGGGAATTAACCAGGAATGGCAGGGCTTTGGAAATCTCAGAGTTCACCTCAGTGACGCACCTCCTCCAACAAGGCCACACCTCCAAATCCTTCCCAAACAGTGCCACCAAGCAGGGACCAAGCCTTTGAACATGTTTGCTGACGAGGGCCATTCTTATCCAAACTAACACAGGCACGGAGGCCACAGGCACTGGCATGAGGCTCCTCAGAGAAGTTGTGGTGAGACAATGTGGTGCCGCAATCAGAACCATCTGCCTTCTTTTGGAAAGGCCCTAGGCATCCTGTCTGCTCCTCCCTAAGGATGAGTCACCAGGAAGGAGGCAGCCTGGCCACCCCTGAAAACAGGTGAACACACTGCTGTTTCCATGGTTCCCCTAACACATGCCTGAACTTCTGTAGGGCACCGGTTATAACTCCTGCTACGTACCTAAATGTTAGTTTGAAGTCAGGATGCTCCCTTCCTCTGAGACACTGACAAGCCTAGACACGGCCCATTTTGTTTTCTCTCCGTAAGGTTTTCTAATAGGAAACCCAAGGTTTCCTTTCAGGAGACTATGTGAGAGATCACCACCACCCCCCCCCCCCCCCGCCCAAATCCAAAACACATCTATTCACACGTGTCCCAGCACTCGGAGGGGTGTCAGAAACCTGGGGTTCAGAATCCCACCTAGGAAAGTTTGTAAGCCAAGCTGAAACAGCTCCTGTGCATGTCCTCTCACCAGGACCCTGGGGACCCAGTCACCAGGAACTGAAAAGCAGGAGGCGGCACAGGCTGGCCATGACTCGCCTCTTTCTCGACAAAAGACCAAGTCCTAGAGCTCTGCAGAATCCTGGAGACCCTCCAAGCACCGGGACCATCGAGGGGACAGGTTCCAAGCACCAGTGTCCCAGCAGAGGCCTCACGTTAAGAGGGAAAACTGGGCTGGGGCTAGACGGAGAAATTCGGAAAGGCAGCACAGTTTTACCCACCAAAGGACTGCTAAGCATTCTGCGGTTGTCAAGATCCTGGGCACTGAATCATAATGAGAGGGGCTTCCAAAGGGTAATGACTAATGGCCCCTCAATTTCCTGCTGATGCCAGCAGATTTGTGTCATTTTGTTTTTATGTTAATTTATGCACACAGGATTAGAATGTGGCATTATGTGGTCATTTAATTTAATTGAAGTGTGAGACTTCCTGGGCCCAGTTTTACATTCTCCTTATAGATTTCAGCGATTTTTATCTTTCGCATTTAATCCCCCCCCACCACCACCACCACGTTCCTAATGGCAATAATAATACATTTACACTAGCATCAGACTCGGCTCCAAGGAGCTCCAAGCACGCCATGGCCCATTACCCCCCAAGAGCTCTGCAAGGCAAATGCCAGGGAGGATTTGAAGTCCTTTCCTTAGGTTGAACATACATAAAAAGGTGCAGCCTTTACCGCAGAGATAAGTTCTTCCCAGCCATTTAAATTACTTTTGAGTGCAGGGAGAAGCTTTGCTTATGCATAGGGCTTCCGCTCTGCTCCTGAGTCTTCACAGCTCAGAAATACGTGACCTTTAAGGCTGACGGATGCACTCGGGGTGCGCGTGACTTATTAGGGAGCGCTCCTTGATGACCCACCCCCCTTTTCTAAAGGAACACAGTGTTGGTGTCACCCTGCCTGGAGCAGCAGCCGAAGGGCAAGGAGGAGCAGCGGAAAGGAAAGACGGAAAGACGTGGAGGAGAGTGCGCAGTCAGGGAACTCACCCTGGACAAGGCTGCATTGGGGGGAGGGGGGGCCCCCGGGAAGCTTTCCATGGCCAGAGGCAGCCTGAGGTGGAGGTTCACCAGTCCAGTCAGGCTTTCTCTGCAAAGCAATGCAGGTGTCCACACGAAGACACTGGCACCAGGCATTATTCTTTCTTTTAAAAATGATTTATATTATACGGGGTTACATAATATCATTTTCATGCATGTATATAAGCGTATTTTGAACATATCCCCTACACCCCGCTACTCTCCTCCTTTCTACCCCTCTCCCTCCCCATTAGTCCCCCTTGCTCCCACAGACAGTCTCATTTTGATTTTCACATCGTCTCTACATATATGATCTCCTTTGGTATATGTAGCATTTTTTCCCCTATAACCTACATTCTTCCTGTTTCTGTATGAAATCAGAGATCCACAAATGAGCCAAAGTGGGACATCTGTCCCTCTTAATGGTGGTCTCTGGTTGAGTCCATTTTTCTTTCCTTGCAAATGACAGAACTTCATTCTATAATGTATTTATTACATTTTCCTTATTCGTTCCTCGGTTGATGGACATTGTTGCAAGCAAGAAGGTAGATGTGCATACTCGGTATAACAAAAGTTATAGTCTATCATGCTGATGGTCATCATCCAAGGTTCACGCTCAAAGTTCCTAACTCTGGTCCTAAACCTATCTCCCCAAGGCTGCCCACCTGTGCTACTTTTTTTTTTTTTTTCCAAGACAAGGCTTCTTCGTGGAGCCTGTCCTGGATCTCACTCTGTAGACCAGGCTGGCCTCGAACTCACAGAGATCCACCTGGCTCTGCCTCCCAAGTGCTGGGATTAAAGGCGTGCGCCACTGCTATCCAGCTTCTGTGCAACTTGTCTTAGTTGAAGGTCAGGTCTAGTCTCTAACAGACGTCTCTGATTTGAAGGTCAGGATCCTGGGGGACACTCTCCAGCTGCAGGGCAGATCAAGGTGACGGCTCTCCAGATGTGCAGAGCAGAGACTTGCTCTTGGTCTCTGCTTATATACTGTCCAGTGGATATCATGGGGTCTAGACCTGTGTCTGGTGATCCTGAGTAAGTGATGTCCCTGGGTTCTGGTGATCAGGTGCAGCCTCGGGGGTAGTGAGCATCCTGACTACACTGTGTCTACACACATAACAGGCCTGTCATGCTCATTACAGACACCTAGGTCAGTTCCACTACTGGGCTACTGTGAAGAGCAGCCTTCTTTGCTTTCTGAAAGTTAAAACAGCAGTAAGAAACATCTACACCTCTGTTCAGTGCAGGAGGAAACTTGCCTCTGCCTGGACTTAGGTGCCACCGAGAAAGAAAAGGCAAAGCGGACAGAATCAAGGGGTGGCCTCATCACGTGTGCCTGCCTTGAAGGACCCGCAAGGCAGCCAGGGCTTCTCCCTTCCTTGAACGTCACACAAACACATCGAGACAGGTTCTTGGATAGTCACAGGATTCTGCACTGTCGGCCTGGAATGTACTGTAGCAGAGAAGGTGCTGCAGAAGAGGACTGGGGCAACAGCTGCCACCTGTGCCCTGGCACCACAACTATGGGCTTGTGCTGTCACCTGGTATAATGTAGTGTCGCCCGGATCAACCCCGACTGGTAGACTGTCATTCAGTTCTGGTGCTGAACAACCAGAGTAACTTCTTGCACATCCCCGCCCCCCAACCAAGTAATCGACTTAGTCCCCCACAAGACTGCTCCCAGCTACCAGCCACAAGCAGAGTACCCATCCAGCCTCATCTGACCAACAAAATGCACCTCCCAGGGCTTTTCATGACCTCTTTTGGTTTAACCCCTTAAAGTGATGAATGGAACACAGGGAAAGGACTATAGTTATAATTCTGTTTCATTGTAAAAGATACAGGTGGGTCCAGCCAAACAAGGACACATAGAGGTCAAGGTTGGGGAAGGCGCAGACCACACAGAGTGTCTATCCATGCTTTCTTCTCCTTAAGAGCTCCAAAGGCATTGCCCTACAGGAACAGCAATGTGTTCATGAGCCAGGAATCCAGGGTCTGGATTTATATCACCGCTGCACCACACAGATAGGATTGGTTAAGCCACTGCCCCTCCCCCATTTCTCCACCCTTACAGACAGGGCTGGCTCAAAACTCAACCTTCTAGTCACAGTGACCAGTGGTAATACTGAAGCCTCCTCCAAGCATATGCTCAGGAATGTGCAAGAGGCCTCAGCTGTAACCAAGACTTCTGTCACCCAGCGAGGTTCCAATGGTTTTACAAGTTCTGGACCAAAAAATCCAAGATGAAACCAGACAAATTCTTAATCACACAGTAATAGGGGCCTAGAGCAGGGAGCAGAGGCTGCCACGCTCATGTCCTACAGTGAAGACTCCCAGAGCCAAGCGGAGAAGGTGTGTAAAGAAAGAATTTCCAAATAAGTTTTAGAATTCCTTCCAGGGACCAGGAGAAGAAAGACATTTGGTTTGCACATGGCGATACTCAGTTCTAGCTGTGTTTAGTTCTAGCACCTTTGAGAGTGAATAGTCTGTGTCAGTCATGGATAGTCCCTATCAGTTATCTTATCAGAAATCATCTATAGCCAGGCAGTGGTTGTGCATGCTCAATCCCAGTGTTCAGGAGGCAGAGGCCAGCCAGCCTGATCTACAGAGTGAGTTCCACAACAGACAGATACACAGAGAAACTCTGTCTTGGGAAAAAAATCGTCTTTAATCCACCTCACACTAGCAAATTGCAGCCTGGTTCTTCTGTCCCTTCCTTACCTCAGTGCCTGTGGAGCTGTTTGCAGTTCTGCTGCTAAAGTTTTCTCCATGTGATGCTGAGTGGCCTCTGTGTGGCCTTTGTGAGGAGTATAGGGTACGGGTACCAGATAATGTGAATTTGAAGTGTCTGTACCCTACAAGGAAAGGGCATGGTGTAAGATGAATTGCTAAACGGTCTTATTAATAAAAAAAAACCCAGAGTCGGATATTGGGGTGAAAAACTGAGAGATCAGAGAAATAGGACAAGCCATAGTCAACCTCACCTCACCAACTCCTCAGCCTCCAAAGAGACCTACTTCCTGTATACCCACACCTATATGCCTTTCTGTTCTGCCATCTCACTTCCTCTCTCCACCCAGCTACATCACTTCCTCTTCCTGCCCAGCTCTGTCACTTCCTGTCTGTCTGTACAGACCTCCAGGCCTTTATGGTTAACTAGTGTTGTAATTTAAGGCGTGTGCGACCACACCTGGCTCTGTTCCCAGTGTGGCCTTGAACTCACAGAGATCCAGATGGATCCCTGCCTCCCGAGTGATAGGATTAAAGGCGTGTGCTACCATTGCCTGATCTCTATGTTTACTATAGTGGCTAGGGTTTTCCTCTGGTCCTCAAATAAACTTTATTGGGGTAAACAAAGCAAGTATCACCACAGCATGGCATTCTACTACATTTGGGTCTGTAAGAACTCTCCATTTACTTCTCTTGAAATCTGACGCCGACATCTTGTGTGCTAACCCATTATAAATAATTTCATTCTTGGTCATTATGGCCTTTTCACTCCCCATTGCAGTGGTCATAACAACAAACATCTGAGAATAAAAACACATGACCCATCTCTATTTCTGTTCTGTACTGGCTACCAATGACACACCCACCAGAAGAGGCATCAGTAGATGTTACATCTCAGGACTTTATTAGGGATATGCAATGAAAACCTCTAGGAGACAGTGTCTCATACCAACATAATGACTATAATAAAATAAATACTGATGATACCAAATTCTGGTGACGATCCGGAGTGACCAGACATCTCATGCATGGCTAGTGATACAGCTGATCTCAAAAGCCGTGTGGCATTTTTTTGTGTCAAGTTGGGTATACTTTTACCATATGACCCAGAAATCTCATGCCTGGATAGAAAACCTTACATAAATGTACAGAAAAGAAATGTTACACACACACACACACACACACACACACACACACACACACACACATTCCTGTGTATGAGTGTTCATAATAGCTTTATTTGTGATGGTCAAATGCTGGATTCAGCCTAAGTGTTCTCCTCCAGGTGAGCAGACTGTGGTTCAGTCTATGCCAGGGAACAGGATACAGGTGCTGAAGACATGCTGACTGAAAGGTGCCAGAGCCAAAGGATACATACCCTATGAGTCTGTTTATTTGATGTTCTCAAAAAGACAAAAGTTAGTGCTGGAGAACAGAGGTGGCGGGAAAATGGGGGAACTCTGGAGGTGATGGAATTGTTCTACATCATGATAACTCGAATAGGTGTGTGTTCATTTTTAGAAAATCTACAAAAATGTATTACTGTATACTTATAAATATCAAAATTAAAGGGTTGGGGAGACAACTCAGGTGGTAAAGCATGTAACTGTGAAGCCCTGGGTATGATCTCCCAGCACCTACAGAAAAAAACTGGTGGTAGTGATGTGAGCTTGGACTCCAGCTCTGGGGAGGCCAAGGCAGGTGGATCCCTGGAGCCAGCCAGCCTAATCTAACCTCCAGGTTAACCAATGAGAGACCCTGTCTCAGAAAACCATGTTCTGAGGAACACCACCTAAGGTTGACTTCTGGCTTCCACATGCATGCACACGCACATGCATGCACTCCTGCACACACATATTTACCCACAAGAACACACGGTATTAGAGTTAAAAATTATTCACAGTACTCACTCTTTCGATAACATGCTTGTGTCCAAAGTCCTGCACATTCTAGAGCTCCAGTGCTGGGAGCTCCCTAGGCCAAGAGGGCCTCCCCCTAAAGAACCTGAGCCCTCCCTGAGGAAGAGCAATACTGGACCCGTCTGGCTTTATAAACTACATTCTTTTAACTCCATCTCTCCAGGCTCTTCCCTGTCAGAGAATATGCTTGCTTAGAATTATCAAGACTTTCAGTCAGGGAGGGGTGGTTCCAAACATCGTCTTTGTTTAGCTCTTCAAATACCTGATGCAAAGCCAGGTGATGCTGGTGAAACCTTTAATCCCAGCACTCCGGAGGCAGAGACAGGTGGATCTCTGTGAGTTTGAGACTAGCCTAGGCCAACCAGAGCTACATGGTGAGACCCTGGCTCAAACAAACAAACAAGCAAACAAACACAAATACCTGATGCCAACATGACTAATGCCTCAGCCCTTCTAGGAAAGCGGGGACGGGGAGAGAGGACACCATGATGGCACTGGTTCTTGATATATTTGTTTTAGGAGCCAAAACAAAACCCAGGTTAATACTTCTGCAAGTTATCCCACTCTACAAATAACAAGGAGAAAGTCTGGCATAGGACCATACTGTTTTTGTTACTGGGATCCACAAATGTTTGAAGTAGGGAGGTTTGTTAAAAGCGGTGCGCGAACCTAGAAGCATGGGCATGAGTTTGAATTAACAAAGACACCAAGAGGAGCCAGAGGGGGAAAGGTCAGAATAGATGGGCTAAGAACCCCTGTGTGAAGACTGTGTCAAGGCAGCAGAAACTGAGGGGCACCAAGAGGGTTATCAGTCACCTGGAAAGCCAACCCTATATTCACATCGCTGGTCCTGTGGTAGAAAGGGGGCTGGTAAGAACCAGGACCTGCACTCACCTGACGGAAAGGGAGCCGGAGAGGAAGATGTGGACTGGCTAGGTCTGCAACTCAGGTCACACCACACCAAGCTCATGTGTGAAGCCCACATTCCGCTTTCCAAGCCACGAGTCCTGCCATGTGGAAATACATTTGCGGCAAGGCAATTTAATAGAAAACTTTAAAAATTTAGAACCACTTTAGAAAGATTACATACATTCCATTTGAATTAGAATAATTAAGCATTAAACATAGCCACGAACTTTCTGAAAATCCAAGGAGGAAAGAGAATTTTCATTGAACCATTAACCTTCTAATTATTCAACAAAAGGGAACCTTGAAGTCATTTTATATAAGCAAGCTTTGTACTAGAAATAAATGCTCCTGGCTCCTCTTTAGTGGGGGGCTGGAGGGAACATGGTGGATGGTATTGTTGGGTACAGTTTCTCAAAATGTGAAAAGTCATTCTTCAAATGAATGTCCCACATGCACATTCTGAAAGGGCCCTTGTGAGGGACAAAGATAACGCAACCCAGACTGTCACTCTACAATTTATGAGCAGTGACAGAAGAGAATGAAATTCAAAACAAGGAAAGTCAACATTCAAGAGGCCACTGACATGGACTTTCAAGCTATTCCCAAATACACATTAAACACATTCAGGGTAGTTCTCTGAGGAGCTCTGGACCCAGCCAGTTCTTCCCCCTGTCTACTGGTACTTCTCAAGATCCACTGAAGAATGTGCTCAGAACATAGAGTCTAGAGAAACAGAGGGGTTGATTGGAAAACCAGGGCTCTGGACTTGTCCTTCTCAGCCCAGGCTATCCTACATTGCTTCCTCTCAGGAGTCTCATGGCCTCTTAGCCATATCCCTCAGCTGAGATGTAAGTGAGGCATGCACAGCTTTCCTGAGCCTCCAGGAATTGGCTCGCCACAGGTCCTGGGCTCCCACTATCCCTCACTGTCTGCAATGAAGTCACTTTGCTCAACTTTGGTGCAAAATCTCTGTCTCCCTGGACAGAGTGGTCAGATTGGCCCAGCTCAAGGTGCTGTGGGTAAGGTGTTCAGCATACCCCCTTGGGACTGTAGCTGTTGTGTGAACCTGATCCACAGCAGTACCTGTGGAAGAGAGAAAAAAACCCAACTCAGATCAAGTTAGAGTTGGCAATTGCCTCTGACTTTAAAGGCAATCCTAACAGGGCACCCTCCGTGCTGTGCTTCTGCCCAGGCCAGGCTACCCAACTGAATCTAATCAGACAAGCCAAAAACAAGAACAGTCTAGTAAAGATGGCAGCATGAAATGCATTCTGCAAATACGTGCATGTCACAAAATGCAAAGAAATTCAGTGAAGTGTTTTAAATTGAAAGACGTGATAACCAAACCCAACACCTTAGCCTAGTCTAGGTCTTACCCCAGAAATGAGAAATGTGCTATGGAAAGGGCCCTCTGGGTCAACCAAATACAAATATAGATTAGTTTAAGGTACCAAAGCAATGCAGTTTCACATAAAAATATCCCATACTCTTAAGAAATGCTGAAGTATTTAAAGACTATGGGTCAGGGTATACATTACTACTTATCTTTACATTTTTAATAAAAATATTTATTGAGAGAGATACAGAAAGAGCATAAATGAAGATGCAAATGAGGGAAAATAATGAATGAATTTGGGTGTTAAGTAAAGCTCTTCCTTTTCTTCTTGTCTTCTGTCGTGGTTTTTTTCCATTGCTGTGATAAAATGACGTGACCAAGACAACTTATAAAAGAAACCATTTCATGGTTTTAATGGAATCACAGAGTCAGAGTTCACGATATCAGAGTAAAGGACAGCTGAGAGCTCACATCTTGATCTACAACCATGAGACATACAGAGAGAGGCACACCGGGAAAACCTCAGAGCTTGCCTCTGGTGTCACATCTCCTCTGACAAGGCCACACCTCCTAATCCTTCCCAAATAATTCCACCAACTGGGGACCAAGTATTCAAACATATGAGCCCAAGGGGGCTATTCTCATTCAAACTACCTCATCTTCCAAATTTTCCATAAATTTAGAATTATTTCCAATAAAAACATTCTTTAAAGATTATTTTAGGGGCAGCAAAATGGCTCAACAGGTAGGGGTGCTTGCTGCCTGGCCTGGAAGCTAAGTTCAATCCCTGGGACCATTTATGAATAACAGTATGAGGTTCAGTCACAAACAGGGCTCCAGGATGTGTTATGCAAATAGCTCCCAATCCCTCTGCTGAACCAGCCATTTGGGAGCTCCCTTCAGCTGAACGTCCACGTGGAGGAAGAAGATAACCGACTCCCACAAGTTGTCCTCTGACCCTTACACACATGCACACCCTCTTCTTTCCCCCCAACAAAACAAACAAATAAATACACATATACAAATACATAAATAAAGGCAAAAATATTACTCAAAAAATAGAACACTCATGTTCGAAAATGTTGAAAAAAAAGCTATAAACTGAAAGTGTGATTAGTTTAAGATATTAAGCCAGTAGATGCTGTCAATAGATGCTCCCTTTAGACTAACTCATGGCAGTAATGTGGCTAAATTCTGAAAAGTGTCTGAGCTGACAGTGTATACTGTTGATTAAAAAAAAAAAACTCAGGTTACTTAGCTAGCAGCTGGTTCATTCAGTTATTAAAAATGGAGGACTTTCATTCTTAGACCACTCCAGCTTTTCAAGGAGGTGTGTCCCTGGCATGCCTATGAACATGTGGCCTCAGCCACAGACTCCAGAAAAAAAAAAATTAAAGTTTTTCATTTCCAAGATAAATCTAAGTTGTATGTAAGTATAGATTAACAAATGAAATCAGTCTTCTGTGTTTTCTTCTTGAACAATAACTCCATGCTAGCTCTTCACATAGTGATTGATCTTCACGTGATCAATCCTGATTGGCAAAGAATATTAATAAGATGTCAAGTAGGTGGGCCAGGAGTCTGAAACTTTGATCAATTGGGAGTGACATCAGAAGAGCATCAACGTCCAGCCAAGCTGGAGACCCTTCAAGAGGTGGTGTGAGCTTCCTATGCAGCCCGACACCAGAATCTGCCTTTTTACTCTTCAGGGCTGTCTACCTGGCCTCCTACACACCAAAGGGGACTCTGAACTGATTAGGAAGCATCAAACTGAAGTCTGTGGAGATCCCCTCATGCCCCTGCAGCTCAGCCGACCAGGACTTGTCTTTCATCACACCTTCAGAATCATAAATCTTGTCCCAAGCTAAATCTGTACCTCCCCAAAGGCGAAGCGAGTGAAGGAGAGGAAGGGTCTGGGTTGTGCTGCTTCCTGAGAGTTGCCTTTCATTGATCTTTGCTCCGAAGGTGCCTTTGAACGACTCCTGGTGCAGTGAAGGATGCTCACACACAATCTCTCCTGTCAGACAGACATCTTCCTCACCCTCAGGTCTGCCAACGGATTGGAAGCAGTGTCTTTCGCTATTATGTTTTCCAACTGGCTTTCTATTGTCACTTCAAAAAAGTGTAGAAACACGTGATTGAAGAGAGCCTCCCTTGACAAGTGCCTTTTCCATTGTCTTTCCCAGACACCGCCTCTCATAACCGGAGGAGAGCGACTGAGCTGGCTTGGGAAAGCTTTCAGGGTAATGTATACATTGGACCAGAGCTCCGCCTCACTGAGATTCTCCTCAGCTGCCGCCTCAGAAGCACCGGGAAGACAAAACAAGCACATCTCTAGTGTGTGTGACCTCCCCGTGAAGGCGGCGGCTCTGTGCTTGTGAACACAGTCTCGTTGCGGATGCCCGACTCTGCCCCTCCCCTACACCGTCAGAACACATAAAACACGGAATTTCCGTGACTCAGAAGCCATGCCTCCGTTAACAGTTGGGCCGGTCTCTCAAAGGTGTTTTAAACCTGTTTCGTTAAGTACCCGCCTACATTTGTTGTGCCTGATATATTTTCTCCAATAGCCTCGTGGATGGGGTGCAGCTTAAAAGTCAGCAGCAAAGAGCTGACAATCTGCAAGAGAGGAGGCTTTAACTTAATATGCGAAGGCGCCGGGGCCTCTGAGAAGACAGTTGATGCTGAGACAGCCGGAAGGTCGTTATGTGGACTCTCTCCCGCACAGCATCTTTTGAACCTTTTTAATGAGGGAGGACGAACATTCATGCAGGCTCATTGTACAGCTGTCCTCAGAGCTGTCAGTCACCTGCAAGGCTCCCAAGATGAGTTTTGCAAATGCACGCTCACAGTCCCCATGCTGACCCAGCAGTTTGGGAGTTCCCTCCGGTCTGAGTGCAGAGTTTCTTAGAGGCTGTTTCTCCCCCTTTCAGATGTGTGCAGATCCACTGGGGAGGCTGAAGATTCTGGTCCACCAGATGTGGACGGGCCCAAAGGTCTGTGTTGCTCACAGGCCTCCAAGTGAGGACATGGGTGCTTCGGCCCCTTATCTACATGTAGAGTAGCAGGCATTCGGAGGACAGGGCTCCGGGCTCTTCTCACATAGAAACAAGGGCTGGGACTGTGGTGTACACAATTCACCTGCTATGCAGGCCAGTACTGGTCAGAGTCATCATCCATCTTCACTTGTAGTTTCCTGGGGCAGCCAGAAACCTGGAAACAGTGAGGAAGCTGAGGCAGGAATCCAAAGGATGTGTTTGAATTTCTGAGATGGTCTCACGATTAACTTTGGTTT